>JAHPZR010021754.1:0-15000 GCA_019787425.1 Platygyra sinensis
AAACGTCTGTTTTTAGCCCAATTGGTTAGCCCTTTGATTTTTGAAAGGATAGTCTATAACTCTCTTTCTTAATTAGCCTCTTCAATTAGCTTTTTGGGTTATAATAGGACTGTTTAAAAGAAGATAGTTTGAAGTCGGCAGAACAATATTTAAAAATAAGTAGAGGGGGTCCTTTGGTTTTGGGAGTAAAAAGCTTTTGGTCTGAGTAATACATGCTAGTGTATGCGAACAGGTGAGGGTGAAAGAAAAAGCTTATTTTTTTTTATTGTATTAGGAAAAGAAGAGGTTTTTTTCTTCTTTCCAAAGATGCATGGTTTAACCACATTTTCACTGAAACAAGGGAAAACATTGGCAGCAGTAAAGAATTTTATGCAATATACGAAAGTAAGACATAGGCAGAACCTTTTAACCTGTCAAATTAAGTGCCAGCAGACGCGGTGAAACTTAAGGGTTTGTTTTTAGAAAAAAAGCAGAAAGCGTGTAAAGGTAAAACATTTAAAATAAATAGAATTTTTTTAGTAATAGTGCACTATTAAAAGAAGAAAAAGAATTTTTATGTGAAGACAATCTTATTTTTTCTTATTCTTTAAAGTCCAACTGTACAAGTTGTTCTAGCGCCTCGAGCGAACGGATTAGAGACCCTGGTAGTCGATACAGTAAAAGAAAGTCGCTTGAGTAGTACGGTCGCAAGATTAAAATTCAAAAAACTTGGCTGTTCATTGTTATTTAGAGGAGCGTGTTGCTTAATTCGATAATCCGCGAGTTACCTTACCAAAACTGGCTTTTTCAGGTGTTGCATGGCCGTCGTCAATTTATGTTTGATACAATAAATTAAATCCTAGAAAGGTTGAAGTCAGGTAAAATTGCCCTTATGTTTTGGGGTTAAA
Source organism: Platygyra sinensis (assembly GCA_019787425.1). Lineage (NCBI taxonomy): Eukaryota > Metazoa > Cnidaria > Anthozoa > Scleractinia > Merulinidae > Platygyra > Platygyra sinensis. The sequence goes on from JAHPZR010021754.1 coordinate 888, forward strand.
TGCGCTACATTTTTTTTTTAATAAAAAAAAAGAGTTCGGATTGTCTTTAAAAGAGGATGATTAAGTTGAATTTAATAGTAATTGAAAAGTAGAGCGTTTCAATGAATTTGCCGCAATGTTAGTACAAATTGCCCGTCGCCTCTACTGAGGTAAACAAAGTAGAGTAAGTCGTAACATAGTAAGGGTGAGGGAACTGGCCCTTGATGCCCAAAGGTTAATAATATCAATTATTACCTTGAAGTTAAAAAATTAATAAAAGAATATAGTAAGGTGCGATATCATCCATATCATTTAGCGGAACCCTCTCCATGACCTTTTTTGGGGGCTACGGCCGCGTTTTTTTTGACTATCGGCTTAGTGTCTTTTTTCCATTATGGGCAACGTTTTTTTTTATGATTAGGGATTTTAGTTATGGTTGGAGTTATGTTTGTTTGATGACAAGATGTAATACGAGAGTCTACCTTTCAAGGGCATCATTCTTTAATTGTAAAACAAGGACTTAAATATGGGATGCTTTTATTTATTCTTTCAGAAGTTCTTTTTTTTTTTTCTTTTTTTTGGGCTTTTTTTCATAGTAGTTTGGCCCCTGCGGTGGAATTGGGAGTAGTATGACCCCCACAAGGTGTATCTGACACTAAATCCTTTCTCTGTTCCCTTATTAAATACTGCTGTGTTATTAAGTTCCGGGGCAACAGTGACATGGGCTCATCATGCCATTGTTTGTGGGGCTAAAAAAGCAAGCGCAGTTGGGCTTGTTTTAACACTTTTATGGGGAATTGGTCGTTTACCAAGTTTACCAGGCATTGGAGGAGGCAGGAGGCTCCGGTTGGCATTTTGTCAGACAGCGGGTGATGGTAATACCTGTGGTTTGGTGGCCTCAACACATGCCCGGGTTTCATGGATTAATGTGTTTAATTGGAACGACTTTTTTATTGTTTTGTTTTTTTCGTTTGTATCTAACAATTACTCGCCCGTCCCCTGTGTTTTTTGCTTTCCTCTCTTTTTTTTCCTTCCCTTTTTTTTTTTTCTTCTTTTTCCCCTTCCTTCTTTTTCCCCCCCCCCCTTTTTCTTTTTTGTTTTTCCCCCCTCCCCCCTCTCCCCCCCCCCCGGCGACGCTCCTTACCCCTTGGTGTGCCTTGCTGACAGCTAAACGGAGCCTCATAATAATCAATTGCTGTAAAACTGGAAGGACCATTCCCCATCAAAGGTTCACCACAAGCCCACCTTCTTTTCTTTTTTCTCCCCCCCCCCCCCTTCTCTTCCTCCCTTTCCCCCCCTTTTTCCCCTTCCCTTTCCTCCTCCTCCCCCCTTTCCCTCTCCCTCCTTTCTTTTCCCCCCCTTTTTCCCCCTTTCTCTCTTTTCACTCCCCCCTTCCCCTCTTTCCCCCCCCCCCCCCCCCCCCCCTCTTTTTTTTTTTTTTTTCTGTGTCAAACAAAATCTAGTCGTAAAATATTATCAAATTCGTTAACTTATAACAACCCTCCCATTTATCTGTCTGCTATGCAAAAACAGTGGGTGTTGCACAGAGTGGTGGTACAGGAAGTCCGCAACGCAAACATCTTTCGATCGCCAGATACCGATAAGAGCAGAACCTTTCTTGTAGGGAGAAGAAATAAAAGTAGCTTAAGGAAGGAGATCCGAGCAATACCCAGAGCCTGCGGTGCTTGGAATAGAAAACTGTGTCAATGAAGCCCCCCCCCCCCCGAAAACATATTCAGGCTCTTAGCGAGTGATGCGGCTGAATGCCTCGTCCCAGTTCGGCTTGTGTGAAGTTCCGCTCACCAGCTCGGTTCGCCACATTTGTAGATGGGGGTAATCAGCAGAAATTGAAAGTCACTGAAAAGATCACAGTTAGTTCTTACAAGAACACTTGGCATCCAGCTCCAGCAGTTAACAGTTAACGTCGGGCGGAACTGAGGATTTCACCTGTCGTTAGGTAGCGAACACATCCATGGCAGTCGTTCCCTGACTGTAAAATAAATGTTTAGGTGTTTTGTAATTGTCACTGCCGTTTTATTGGTAGGATCTGTTAAAATTTTTTTGCGCCTTTTGTCAGGTTCTTAGATGTATGAAGGCGACGTGGTCAATGTGTTGCGGTAAAAAAATTAAAAGATTGTGTCAGTTGCTTCCACAATGTGGGTCTCGCATATAGATTAAAAATTAAAAAAAGCCGACACACTGCTAAGATTTTAATGTATTGATTATGAAAGAGAACTGAAGTGGATGTGCATAGTAAAGATCCCAAACGCGGCATCGTTTCGGTAAACAGAACGGGTTAAATTAGTAGAAACAACGGGCACATTTCAAGTTCTGGCTCTGATTCAGGGACAAACGGTGCATTTTTAAAACAATTATTCCAAAAACCTAAGGTGTGCTACAAACAGCAGCTGAAAAGAGTTGGTAACCTTATTAAATATATACGCGTATTTTTCAAAAGTCTCTTTCTGCAAACACTGACGGCTATAAAGCTTAAAATGATTGAAAAAACCTTTAGCTGTTTTGTGCAATATGTAAGAAGGAAAAAAAAGAAGAAACGGTTTTTGTAGCTGGAGGGTATTGTCTATATATAATCGATCAGCGGTAACTACTTATCGTATTAATTTTCGTAACGCCGCACTAATATTTAATGTAAGCACCAATGTGCCACTGAGCAAGTGTTTTAAAAAAATGACAGCTGATTCCGATCCCTAGCGAAGGGACTGTTTAAACTTTTTACCCTTTACTCTGCCGGCAACGCCAAAAAGATATCACTAGATCTTGTACCCAGGTCTCAACTTAGTCGCTATTGGTATTGTAGCAGATCTTAACTGATATTAGTTCATTTTAAACAGCCTTGATAGTCACCGTCTGCGCTAACTGAATCCGTGCGATCCCCTCGATGAACCTATCGAACTTGGAAGATAGATCGCTGTGTTTCCTCACCCAGTGGAAAATTTGCAACGGCCTTACCCTGACCCTCACACACGATGCTGTTCTGGAGCGAACCCCCTGTGAGTGCAAATCTCATTGGCATGTCAGCTATGTTCATAGCGCACCAATGATCTGTATGAAAGCTGTGACACAAGACACGAGACTCTGCTAACACAAAAGTGTCAACTGCAACGTTTTGGCCTAGTGAGGGACAAATGTTTTATCTATAAAAATTAATTAGGCTCAACATACCCGCGCGTCCGTGATAGCTAGATTCAGCAAGCGCGTTTGAATTCAACGAGTGCCAGCCACGCACCGTGCAGTGGAATACGGCCAGTGTTGTCTGAATCGCGCACACCAGCGAGCACACGGTGTCTCTGTTTGGGTATAATTTAATCCTATGAATTTTCATATGTACTTCACCAAATATTTATGGAATAAATTAGCCATCGGCCTTAAAATGAAGGCACACTTGTCTAAATGAAGAAAGCTGACGCTGTCTTCAGACGAAGCAGCACCAGCAGAGAAGTAAAAAGCTAAGTAAAAACGACAAATGACATTTTGAAACACAATTTTCTACTCGAAACGCTTCGGAGTTTTCGTCCAAAATTAAACTTGAAAAAATAGATATTGTATGCTTGGTTCTAAAACTCACTGGGTTATGTAACAAAATGTCTTAGTTGCCAGCCATTGGACTGAAATGAATTTAACATTAATTGGCGTATATTGTTGAAGTCGACCAAGTAGTGGTGTTGAGCGATTTCTAGCCGCAGTCGAGCTGAGGTCTCATTGTCTGCCACGGCGGGTAATTAACTTTTTAACTTGATAAATGTAAGAGTGGATGAAGGGTCATATCCAAATAGGCCATTCAAAAGTAAGTTCTATTTAGACACCCTTTGAGCGTAAATTCCAAGAAATTCTCGCGGCTTTGCTATAGACCTGGCTTAAATGGCCCTAAATTTGCTAACAATACTGGTTACAGCCTGTAGCCTACGTTCATGTTTCAAGACAAAGGAAATTTTCATGAGTGTGAGGCTATGGAGGTACCAAGTATTGTTATTCAATTTAGACGCCATTTATGCAAAGGGTCTATTCACGCCTCAATCCTGTTGCAGATTATTGGACTAAGGCCTAATCCAAAATGGGAGATTAATCATGTTACCCTTCATCTTATCCTGAGTTATACCACAGCTGACACTGATATTAGCTTTCTTCTACTTCTTTGTTGTTCGTCTACCTCATTAAACGGAGCTAAAATGCCATGCCATTATACCGTTTCTCAGTTGGATTTGAACTATATATAAAAAGTTAATTTTGAGCAATACAAGAGGGTCTCAATTCCCATTGTGTTAACATTTACCTGTTTAACAGGCCAAAACTTAAACCATCAGGCGTAAAAACTGGAAAATTTTAACTGTTAGCGGTCAAAATGTTAATCGCAAAACTTTTAAGCTAAAAGTGAAAGTCTCACATCTATGTCTTGTCATCCTTTTGTGTCATTAGTGTCTTGTAGATTGATCTTCAGTACAGGGAAAAGCCGGCAGACTTACAAGCGACTATATGGTTACGAATTCGTATAATAATATCCTTTTTCTATCGCGAAATGGTCCTCAGTAATCGAAATAAATTTTAACTTATCTATTTCTTGAAATTAATTTTTAACTTTTTAAAACAATGCTTTCTTTTTAACCTTAAGTTCAATAAATAAACCTTTAGCTCTAAAAAAGCCCAGATATTAATCAATAGCAGTAAAAGCCGCCACCCTATCAGTGAGACTCTGACACAAGAAGTGAACTTAGCCATTTTACGTCTGCTTTATGCTATTTTTAAACTGCATTTTTCTTTGGGTTAAGGTTAGATGCGGATCTTTATCACAGTGAGCTAATTTGGCTAATTTCTTAAAAACATTTAAGTTGTCTGATTGTGTCTTTCACTGCTTGCTTGACTTCTCTCATCTTCCAACAATACAGGATCGGGTTTAGAGATGAGTTTAACAAAACTAGAGTATTTGTAACTACTAAAGACACATCACTACTTATTCCGCTTAAATTTAGGATAACCAGAATGCAAAAAGGACAATAGCAGACGACTAATGCCAGCTGCACCCACAAAACACAAGAAACTGTCTTTTTGTACCTTGCTATGTTAAGTGGAATCCCTCCTCCGTTCGCTTGTTCTTGTAGGACATGATGTCGTAGTTGGAGGTGGATCCTCGTGTAACAGAAAATCGAAGTTAACAGAGAAAGAATCAAGATTATAGATGCTAACAAGAAAGTGATATCCACCCTCCACCATCGGATCGATCCTACGGAAGTAGTAATTAACCAAAAACAAATTATAACTACACGAACTCGCCTTAATGTTACGACTTGTCTGTATCTCAGTCCCAACAACAGGGCGAGAAGTCTGTCCACACTAATTGCGGTCGACGTCAGGAGGGATACTGCACACAGAATCCAACTTAAAGCGTTCACAACGTTCTTGTCCATCGCCGTTACACGAGACAGGAGGAATGTTGCATAGAATGGCTGTACAATAAGACCAACTCCAAGATCAGTGACCGCCAGACATCGAAAGAAAAGCTTCGTCGGAGGATAAATGGAAGTTGTTTTATGGAGAGCAACAAGGATTAGAGCATTGCCCAGAGATGCGGTAATGGCTAGAAAAATGTTCGAAGCTGCAAAGAACGCATTTACTCCCGCTGATAATGTTATGATGCCTCTTACAGTCAGTTCGCTTGTGAAGTTTCCATCTCCAGTAATGTTCGCCATCGTCCTTGGGCGATCAGAAAATTGAAGACGCTGTAAAGATCACTCTAAGACAGTTGACAAAAAGCCTCGATCAGCTTGCAGCTTAAGTAGTTTGGGTAACAGAAAGGTTAAATTAGTAGAAACAACGGGCACATTTCAAGTTCTGGCTCTGATTCAGGGACAGACGGTGCATTTTTAAAACAATTATTCCAAAAACCTAAGGTGTGCTACAAACAGCAGCTGAAAGAGTTGGTAACCTTATTAAATAATATACGCGTATTTTTCAAAAGTCTCTTGCTGCAAACACTGAGGGATATAAAGCTTAAAATGATTGAAAAAACTTTTAGCTGTTTTGTGCAATATGTAAGAAGGTAAAAAAGACTGAAGAAACGGTTTTTGTAGCTGGAGGGTATTGTCTATATGTAATCGATCAGCGGTAACTACTTATCGTGTTAATTTTCGTAACGCCGCACTCATATTTAATGTAGAAATTGCCACCGGCAAGTTTAAAAAAAAATGACAGCTGATTCCGATCACTAGCGAAGGGGGTTAAAACTTTTTACCATTTACTCCGCCGGCAGCGCCAATAGATATTTAATAGATATTGTACCAAGGTCTAAAACTTAGTCGATTGTATGTAGCAGATCTTAACGAATTAGTTATTTTAAATCTTTTTTTTCGGAAATTCTACACTAAGCCATTTTACTTTGTAATTTTACTTCCATCCATTCAGTTAACTGTTCAAAAAACAATTAAGCTGTCTGATTGTGTCTTTCACAACCTGCTTGGACTCTCTGATCGTCCAACAGTACAGGATCTGGTTTAGAGACGAGTTTAGATAGACTAGAGTTACTGTAGCTATCAAAGCAAAGTCATATTCTATTGCAGTCGCGATTAGCACAAACACAATGCGCCACGGAGCTAATGCCAACTGCATACACGTAGTGGGAATTGACATTTTTGTATCTTGCTTCTATGTCCAGTGGAATCTCTCCTTCGTTCACTTGTCCTTGAGGGACTTGAGGATTGTTTATGTCGTAGTTTGCATGAACAAAATCCTTGTGTAACAGAAAATAGTTCTTACTAGAGAAAGCGTCAAGAAATAAAGGTGATACCGCCCCGTCACATCGAAATCTATCCAAGACAAGCACCAATGAACCAAAGCCAAATTAGAACTTCAAGAACTCGCCCTAATGCTACGACGTCTGTATCTCAGACCCAACAACAGGGAGAGAAGTCTATCCACACTCAGAGATTGCGGTCAATCAAGAGGGATGCACCAATCAAAATCTAGCTTAACATATTTTAAAATCCGTGAACATAGTAAACAACGTTCTCCCTTATCTCTGCTATGCGAAACAGGAGGAACGTTGCAAAGAGTGGTTGTACAGGAAGTCCAACGCAAACATCCTTGATCGCCAGATCGAGGGAGAAGAAATATAAGTGGCTTAATGATCGAGAGGATCAGAACATTACCCAGAGATGCGGTGATGGATAGAAAAATGTTTAATGAAGCTTTGAACAGTTCAAGGTTAGCAAGTGATGCGCTGCATGCTTGGCTCAGTTTGCTTTGTGATGAAGTTCCCCTCTGCAGTTCTCTTCGCCATTGAAGATGGGTGATAAGAAAATTGAAGTCACTGTAAAGATCACTGTTAGCTCTTACAAGAAACCTTGGTCAGCTTGCAGTTAGCAGTTAACGTCGGGCTGAGCCTGTCGTTGCTAGCTGAACGGATCCATGCAGTCGTCCTGACTGTTAATAAATTTTTAGGTTTTAATTGCCTGCCGTTTATTGGTATGATCTTTTAAACTTGCCCGTTTGCCTGATTTTTAGCTTTATGAAGTCATGTGGTCAGTGCTGAAAAATGAAAGATCTGTCAGTTGCTTCAAGTTATTAGTCAATGTTGTCTCGCTTGTAGATTGAAAATTTAAGAGCGCGGTGTCTGTGTAAGAACCGACCACTCAAATTTTCGTGGAAAATGTATTTCCTTCATTTTTTCTACAGAAGTCAAGCAACATTGCAATGAATGAAAATGGCATTTATTTCGATAGATTCGCTTTTTTAATTTATTGAGGAATTTTTTTGTAGGCACCCCGAAAACCACACAAACCGAAAATTGAAACGCCAAAAGTTGGGGTTACGCTATGCTTGCTCAAACTTCGCACATTCAATGAAACAACCTAATTCTTTCAGAATTACTGCATAATTCTTTCTTCTTTACACACAACTAAAAACTATTTGCTTATCTTAAACGCAAGCAAAGTTATGACGTCTTAACGTGATCCTCCTAAAGACGTCTTTTCCATCTTTGCTGACATAGTCTCCAAACAAACAGATTCCCTTTTGAAAAAAGTTTTTTCAAAAGTGGGACGTCTTCATAAATGATGACTGTTATCAGCGTAATGTACTAAACCTAAGCTACAATTATCTGTATTAAAAGTTGTGGGCACTCATAATTTTGATACGCAAAAAATTCAACAAAGTAGCGGAAATTTCAACATTTTGTGTGGAAATGACGAAACTCATCCGTTGACTAAAATGCGGTTTTAAGTTTCTCAGAGACCTTTTTGACATTACCTGATCAGATTTGGGAAGCGAATTCCCACATCGACTCTGTGACCCCCTTCCGCAGTATGATTTTATCATGTCAGCGGTCACCCCACTGACAGACTGTGAACAATGACGTAACTGGAGCCTCGTAACTGACATTTGATTAAACACATGCATGAATCAGCTGTTTACCAGCGGTAAACTCGCACGCTTTTGGAAGGTACGAGATGTCTTTTTCATATAGTGGTTATCTATTGTTTTTTTTTTAAATAATCAATTCTCTACTTGCACAAATCCCATAATGCACCTCTTTAACCTCCCCAAAAATTTTGCATACTCATTGTTTGCAATTTCTCCTGGGACATGAACATGTCCCAAGAGTAATCTAAAACAATGCCTATGCAAATTTTTTGGGGGGGGTAAAAGAGGTGTATTATGGGATTTGTGCAAGTAGAGAATTGATTATTTAAAAAAAAAACAATAGATAACCACTATATGAAAAAGACATCTCGTACCTTCCAAAAGCGTGCGAGTTTACCGCTGGTAAACAGCTGATTCATGCATGTGTTTAATCAAATGTCAGTTACGAGGCTCCAGTTACGTCATTGTTCACAGTCTGTCAGTGGGGTGACCGCTGACATGATAAAATCATACTGCGGAAGGGGGTCACAGAGTCGATGTGGGAATTCGCTTCCCAAATCTGATCAGGTAATGTCAAAAAGGTCTCTGAGAAACTTAAAACCGCATTTTAGTCAACGGATGAGTTTCGTCATTTCCACACAAAATGTTGAAATTTCCGCTACTTTGTTGAATTTTTTGCGTATCAAAATTATGAGTGCCCACAACTTTTAATACAGATAATTGTAGCTTAGGTTTAGTACATTACGCTGATAACAGTCATCATTTATGAAGACGTCCCACTTTTGAAAAAACTTTTTTCAAAAGGGAATCTGTTTGTTTGGAGACTATGTCAGCAAAGATGGAAAAGACGTCTTTAGGAGGATCACGTTAAGACGTCATAACTTTGCTTGCGTTTAAGATAAGCAAATAGTTTTTAGTTGTGTGTAAAGAAGAAAGAATTATGCAGTAATTCTGAAAGAATTAGGTTGTTTCATTGAATGTGCGAAGTTTGAGCAAGCATAGCGTAACCCCAACTTTTGGCGTTTCAATTTTCGGTTTGTGTGGTTTTCGGGGTGCCTACAAAAAAATTCCTCAATAAATTAAAAAAGCGAATCTATCGAAATAAATGCCATTTTCATTCATTGCAATGTTGCTTGACTTCTGTAGAAAAAATGAAGGAAATACATTTTCCACGAAAATTTGAGTGGTCGGTTCTTACACAGACACCGCGCTCTTAAATTTTCAATCTACAAGCGAGACAACATTGACTAATAACTTGAAGCAACTGACAGATCTTTCATTTTTCAGCACTGACCACATGACTTCATAAAGCTAAAAATCAGGCAAACGGGCAAGTTTAAAAGATCATACCAATAAACGGCAGGCAATTAAAACCTAAAAATTTATTAACAGTCAGGACGACTGCATGGATCCGTTCAGCTAGCAACGACAGGCTCAGCCCGACGTTAACTGCTAACTGCAAGCTGACCAAGGTTTCTTGTAAGAGCTAACAGTGATCTTTACAGTGACTTCAATTTTCTTATCACCCATCTTCAATGGCGAAGAGAACTGCAGAGGGGAACTTCATCACAAAGCAAACTGAGCCAAGCATGCAGCGCATCACTTGCTAACCTTGAACTGTTCAAAGCTTCATTAAACATTTTTCTATCCATCACCGCATCTCTGGGTAATGTTCTGATCCTCTCGATCATTAAGCCACTTATATTTCTTCTCCCTCGATCTGGCGATCAAGGATGTTTGCGTTGGACTTCCTGTACAACCACTCTTTGCAACGTTCCTCCTGTTTCGCATAGCAGAGATAAGGGAGAACGTTGTTTACTATGTTCACGGATTTTAAAATATGTTAAGCTAGATTTTGATTGGTGCATCCCTCTTGATTGACCGCAATCTCTGAGTGTGGATAGACTTCTCTCCCTGTTGTTGGGTCTGAGATACAGACGTCGTAGCATTAGGGCGAGTTCTTGAAGTTCTAATTTGGCTTTGGTTCATTGGTGCTTGTCTTGGATAGATTTCGATGTGACGGGGCGGTATCACCTTTATTTCTTGACGCTTTCTCTAGTAAGAACTATTTTCTGTTACACAAGGATTTTGTTCATGCAAACTACGACATAAACAATCCTCAAGTCCCTCAAGGACAAGTGAACGAAGGAGAGATTCCACTGGACATAGAAGCAAGATACAAAAATGTCAATTCCCACTACGTGTATGCAGTTGGCATTAGCTCCGTGGCGCATTGTGTTTGTGCTAATCGCGACTGCAATAGAATATGACTTTGCTTTGATAGCTACAGTAACTCTAGTCTATCTAAACTCGTCTCTAAACCAGATCCTGTACTGTTGGACGATCAGAGAGTCCAAGCAGGTTGTGAAAGACACAATCAGACAGCTTAATTGTTTTTTGAACAGTTAACTGAATGGATGGAAGTAAAATTACAAAGTAAAATGGCTTAGTGTAGAATTTCCGAAAAAAAAGATTTAAAATAACTAATTCGTTAAGATCTGCTACATACAATCGACTAAGTTTTAGACCTTGGTACAATATCTATTAAATATCTATTGGCGCTGCCGGCGGAGTAAATGGTAAAAAGTTTTAACCCCCTTCGCTAGTGATCGGAATCAGCTGTCATTTTTTTTTAAACTTGCCGGTGGCAATTTCTACATTAAATATGAGTGCGGCGTTACGAAAATTAATACGATAAGTAGTTACCGCTGATCGATTATATATAGACAATACCCTCCAGCTACAAAAACCGTTTCTTCTCTTTTTTTCCTTCTTACATATTGCACAAAACAGCTAAAGGTTTTTTCAATCATTTTAAGCTTTATAGCCGTCAGTGTTTGCAGAAAGAGACTTTTGAAAAATACGCGTATATATTTAATAAGGTTACCAACTCTTTTCAGCTGCTGTTTGTAGCACACCTTAGGTTTTTGGAATAATTGTTTTAAAAATGCACCGTTTGTCCCTGAATCAGAGCCAGAACTTGAAATGTGCCCGTTGTTTCTACTAATTTAACCTTTCTGTTACCCAAACTATTTAAGCTGCAAGCTGATCGAGGCTTTTTGTCAACTGTCTTACAGTGATCTTTACAGCGTCTTCAATTTTCTGATCGCCCAAGGACGATGGCAAACATTACTAGAGATGGAAACTTCACAAGCGAACTGACTCTAAGAGGCATCATAACATTATCAGCGGGAATAAATGCGTTCTTTGCAGCTTCGAACATTTTTCTAGCCATTACCGCATCTCTGGGCAATGCTGTAATCCTTGTTGCTCTCCATAAAGCAACTTCCATTTATCCTCCGACGAAGCTTTTCTTTCGATGTCTGGCGGTCACTGATCTTGGAGTTGGTCTTATTCTACAGCCATTCTATGCAACATTCCTCCTGTCTCATATAACGGCGGTGAGCAAGAACGTTGTGAACGCTTTAAGTTGGATTCTGTGTGCAGTATCCCTCCTGACGTCGACCGCAATTAGTGTGGACAGACTTCTCGCCCTGTTGTTGGGACTGAGATACAGACAAGTCGTAACATTAAGGCGAGTTCGTGTAGTTATAATTTGTTTTTGGTTAATTGCTACTTCCGTAGGATCGATCCGATGGTGGAGGGTGGATATCACTTTCTTGTTAGCCTCTGTAATCTTGATTCTTTCTCTGTTAACTTCGATTTTCTGTTACACGAGGATCCACCTCAAACTACGACGTCGTGTCCTACAAGAACAAGCAAACGGAGGAGGGATTCCACTTAACATAGCAAGGTACAAAAAGACAGTTTCTTGTGTTTTGTGGGTGCAGCTGGCAATAGTCGCCTGCTATTGTCCTTTTTCCATTCTGGTTATCCTAAATTTAAGCGGAATAAGTAGTGATGTGTCTTTAGTAGTTACAAATACTCTAGTTTTCTTAAACTCATCTCTAAACCCGATCCTGTATTGTTGGAAGATGAGAGAAGTCAAGCAAGCAGTGAAAGACACAATCAGACAACTTAAATGTTTTTAAGAAATTAGCCAAATTAGCTCACTGTGATAAAGGTCCGCATCTAACCCTAACCCAAAGAAAAATGATACAGTTTAAAAATAGCATAAAGCAGACTTAAAATGGCTAAGTTCACTTCTTGTGTCAGAGTCTCACTGATAGGGTGGCGGCTTTTACTGCTATTGATTAATATCTGGGCTTTTTTAGAGCTAAAGGTTTATTTATTTAACTTAAGGTTAAAAAGAAATCATTGTTTTAAAAAGTTAAAAATTAATTTCAAGAAATAGATAAGTTAAAATTTATTTCGATTACTGAGGACCATTTCGCGATAAAAAAAGGATATTATTATACGAATTCGCAACCATATAGTCGCTTGTATAAGTCTGCCGGCTTTTCCCTGTACTGAAGATCAATCTACAAGACACTAATGACACAAAAGGATGACAAGACATAGGTATGAGACTTTCACTTTTAGCTTAAACGTTTTGCGATTAACATTTTGACCGCTAACAGTTAAAATTTTCCAGCTTTTAGGCCTGATGGTTTAAGTTTTGGCCTGTTAAACAGCTAAATGTTAACACAATGGGAATTGAGACCTTCTTGTATTGCTCAAAATTAACTTTTATATATAGTTCAAATCCAACTGAGAAACGGTATAATGGCATGGCATTTTAGCTCCGTTTAATGAGGTAGACGAACAACAAAGAAGTAGAAGAAAGCCAATATCAGTGTCAGCTGTGGTATAACTCAGGATAAGATGAAAGGTAACATGATTAATCTCCCATTTTGGATTAGGCCTTATTCCAATAATCTGCAACAGGATTGAGGCGTCAACAAAGGTAAAGCCGCGAGAATTTCTTGGAATATATTTTTGACACTTTCTTGGAATTTACGCCGCAAAGAGTGATCTAAATATAACTTACCTTTTGAATGAGGCCTATTTTGAGGACTAATTTTATTACCCTTCATCCACTCTTACATTTATCAAGTTAAAAAAGTTAATTACCCGCCGTGGCAGACAATGAGACCTCAGCTCGACTGGGCTAGAAATCGCTAACAACCATACTTGGTCGACTTCAAAATATACGCAATTATGTTAAATTCATTTCAGTCCAATGGCTGGAACTAAGCATTTGTTACATAACCCAGTGAGTTTTAGACCTAAATACAATATCTATTTTCAAGTTTAATTTTTGCAACGTTCAGAGTAAAATTTGTTCAAAATGTCATTTTCGTTTTACTTAGTTTTTACTTTCTCTGCTAGTGTGTTCATCTGAAACAGCTGTCATTTCTTCATTTAAAAGTGCGCTTAATTTTAAGGCCGATGGCAGTTTATTCATTAAATATTTGTTAAGTAATATGCAAATTCATATGATTAAATTTTACCCTAAGGCCTGTTACGGGGGAAATTAGAAAAACTGGCGTATTCCACTGAGTGCTGCTTGTAGTTTAATCAAACGCGCTTGTTGAATAATTTAACGCGCTTTTTGAATAATTAATTGTTGATAATAAACTTTGTCGCTCAATAGGCCAAAACGTTGCAGTTGACTTTTGTGTTAACAGGGTCTGTTTTTGGATGCATTCTGCGCTATTAATCTAACAATGCCAATGAGATTTCACTCACTGTGTTTCTCTCCAGAACTCATGATCAGTGCAATGGCTTTCAAATTTCCATTGGGCACAGGCGATCTATTTTCCAAGTTCAGGGGTTCATCGCCACTGATTCAGTTCGCACTTGAATACAGGCTGTTTAAAATAACTAATTCGTTAAGATCTGCTACATACCAATCGACTAA
>JAHPZR010021754.1:25000-27500 GCA_019787425.1 Platygyra sinensis
AATGACACAAAAGGATGACAAGACATAGGTATGAGACTTTCACTTTTAGCTTAAAAGTTTTGCGATTAACATTTTGACCGCTAACAGTTAAAATTTTCCAGTTTTTACGCCTGATGGTTTAAGTTTTGGCCTGTTTAACAGCTAACTGTTAACGCAATTGGAATTAATTCGATTCGTATTGCTCAAAATTACCTTTTATATATAGTCCAAATCCAACTGTGAAGCGGTTTAATGGCATGGCATTTTAGCTCCGTCGCTAACAACCATACTTGGTCGACTTCAAAATATACGCAATTCATTTCAGTCCAATGGCTGGAACGAAGCATTTGTTACATAACCCAGTGAGTTTTAGACCTAAATACAATATCTATTTTCAATTTTTTTCAACGTTCAGAGTAAAATTTGTTAAAAATTTCATTTTCGTTTTACTTAGCTTTTACTTTCTCTGCTGGTGCGTTCGTCTGAAACAGCTGTCATTTCTTCATTTAAAAGTGCCCTTAATTTTAAGGCCGATGGCAATTTATTCATTAAATATTTGTTAAGTAATATGCAAATTCATATTATTAAATTATACCCTAAGGTCTGTTACGGGAAAAATTAAAAAAACTGGCGTATTCCACTGCGTACTGCTTGTAGTTTAATCAAACGCGCTTATTGAATAATTTAACGCACTTGTTGAATAATTAATTGTTAATAAATAAACTTTGTCCCTCAATAGGCCAAAACGTTGCAGTGGACTTTTGTGTTAACAGGGTCTGTTTTTTGGATGCATTCTGCGCTATTAATCTAACAATGCCAATGAGATTTCACTCACTGTGTTTCTCTCCAGAACTCATGATCAGTGCAATGGCTTTCAAATTTCCATTGGGCACAGGCGATCTATTTTCCAAGTTCAGGGTTCATCGCCACTGATTCAGTTCGCACTTGAATACCGGCTGTTCGGTGACCATAAAAATACGAGGTTGAAAAGACGACTTATAGCAATTGTCCATGGTTTTTGCAGGATAAAGAGCTCTGAAGATAACTATTCTTCCTGTGGACAGAATTCTAATACATCATCTCAGGGTTACCCACAAGTATCATGCAACTGTATTATATAGTGTCAGCAATTGAAGCCTAGTGAAATTAGCTCAAGAATTGAGGACACTATTTAAAGCTAATTCACAAATTTGCAGCGATTATCCGTAATATTTTCACTTGGTTTTAAATTAAATTCTGATAAGTAATCATTAATGGCTTGGAAAGAAGTGTGAACTAGAAGTGAGAAACACCAACATTTCATTTCAAAAGATGAAAGACTATTATATGAAATAAAGGAATATAGCCCTCATATCACAATAATGCATTTATCAACGTAAAGCCCGAGGGCGGAACCCCAAGCATATGTGGGGCATTTGACTTTTCAGAAGAATTTTTGGTCAAAATCCACACCTTGGGACCCCAAAGTTGGTCAAATCTGATCAAATATCCCCCACCTAGTAAATGGATAAAAAGTATTTAACAGACTTCCAAAGCTTGATTCCCTGACGAAAAGCGAGTCCATATCATCAACAATCCACACAATCCCCACAAAGTAAGGTGTTCCATCAATTAATATTGAAAATGAGTAGTAAGAGCAAGAGGGAGGGGGTGACTCTATTGTTTTCGATTATCTGTCAGAGACCTACTCATCACTGCCAGCGTGACGTCTCATAGCAGCAAGTCGAAGCTTCGCTCGGCTTGCCCACATTTGGCGTCGGCACTCCATTAAATTCAAGCAAAAAGAGGAGAATACAAGCTATCAGATTGCGCTATTATTCAGTAATTTGGCATGGGTGTGCAAGCTTTGTAGTGGATATTGTCTGTGAGTACAACTGTTTGTTGTTTTGTGTGCGTTTTTGTTCCAAATTTTATTGAACACAAATCGGGTCAAGTGGGGTTACCGCCATCTTGACTTCCGGTCAAGAAAAGGCCACCCAAAACGCCCACCGTTTTCTCTTCAAGTTTTCAACAGAAGTACCTCATAATAGGAGGTTTTGTTCCTTTTTGTATAACTTTCTAGCCATTGTTAGTTTTTCGCAATGTGATGAGCCATTTTGCTCAACAATCCTTTTGAGTGCGAGGGTGTACATGTCGGTTTGATTTCTCGCGTGTTAAACCTTGTTGGATTGGTGAAAGGCCAAGAGTGTCTATGTTTACCAGCTTTTAGCTGGTTGAATGCTTGCGTTTTTAAACGTTGTGGGTTAGATGACTGTCTGTGTGGCTCTAGAAGGGCTAAACTTCAGAATACCCGACCACGATTCCGTGACATTAAATGCCTGCTCCTGTAGTCCCGCAGTCAATAGGGAGTTTTAGTAAATCACGGCGGCGACGACAACGAGAGCAAAACAATAGCTGTGCACGTGCGTTTTGAATCTTGGTACATTTCTTTGCCGTCCTCTACAAATTAAATCAATAACGTGAAATGACTAAGTTCTACGTATTTTGGAGAACACGAACTGCAATGGCTAATTTTTCGCAT
>JAHPZR010021754.1:32500-52013 GCA_019787425.1 Platygyra sinensis
TTTTGCATTCCGTGTCTAAAACACAAATCCCCTTAATTTGATCACAGTTCCTAATAGCATTACCTAGTATTTCCACACATAAAATAAAGAGATAAGGAGAAAGCGGGCATCCTTGCCTAACACCTCTATTAAGCTGGAAGAATTCTGAGGACCACCCATTATTTTGTATACTGCTGCTTATATCTGTGTATAACAACCTAATCCAGGCAATTAAGGAATCTCCAAAATTATAGAAGCGAAGACTTTTTTCTAAAAATTTCCATTCCAAAGTATCGAACGCCTTTTCAAAATCAATAAATAGCAACATACCCGGAACGTTCTGCTGTTCTGCATAACTTATTACACTATTTAGTAGCCTGACATTTTCACCAATCGATCTGCCCTTAAGAAAGCCAGTTTGATCATTGTTTATAATATCGGGCAAAACCCTTTTCATCCTCGTCGCAACAGCTTTTGCTGCAATCTTGTAATCACAGTTCAATAGACTTATTGGTCTCCAGTTTTTTAAAAACTGTTGAGGTTTATTTTTCTTCGGAATCAAGGTTATTAAACCCCTTCGTTGTGAAATAGCGAGATGGCCTTTAGAAAAAGACGAATTCAGAGATGCAAGTAAATATGTTGACACGTCGTTCCAAAAAACTTTATAGAATTCCGATGGGAGGCCATCTGTCCCAGGGGACCTACCCATCTCCATTGTCTTGAGACTTTCAAAACATTCCGCTGCCGACAGCTCTCCTTCGCAAGATAATTTTTGCTCATCAGTTAATTTTGGCGCCATATTCTCGGGAAAGAAAATGTCGTCATATTCATTAGAAAGTTCCTTATCGGTAACAGAAGTGTAAAGGGACTCGTAATACTTTTTTGCCTCCTGCAAGATTTCTACATCCGTAGAGATCCTAGTATCATCGTCAATAACGAGATTTCTGATAGTTTTACTATTGAAATGTCGCTTTTCTAGACTGTGGAAATATTTTGTGTTCCTTTCCCCCTCATTATACCATTTTACTTTTGATCTTATTATTGCCCCTTGAGTTTCATAGCCAATTATTTCTTCTAATTGTTGTTTCTTTATTCGCAGTTCGGTCTGCAAAATTTCTTTATGTGGTTCTGAAGGGTTATTTTCCTCAAGTTTTCTTTCGAGTGCAAGGACTTCTTTCTCTAAAAAATATTCCTTCTGTTTGAGGCGTGACTTTTTCTCTTTGGCATACTGGATTGAGGTCGCTCTAATTTGCATCTTGATAACGTCCCATAATAAAATTTCGTCAACTTCGTTCTGACCTTCATACTCCTTTGAGACGTCTGTAATTGTTTTCCTAATTAGGTTTATATATTCGCTTTCGGTTAGAAGGTGCGTATTAAGTTTCCAAAAACCTGGTCCTCTGGGGTTTGTAGCGGTGTTGATGCGGACTGTAATCATTGAATGGTCAGTTCGATAACCGGGAAGAATCTCGGCTTTGCTAGTAGCTGGACAGAGGGTGTTGCTAATAAGGAAAAAATCTAAACGGCATTGAATTTCTGGTTTTTTCCTTCTCCAAGTAAAACGTGTGGCATCTGGGTTGAGAACACGCCAAATATCAGTCAGTTCAAAATTTTCCTTTAGGATCTCTACTTCATCTCTCGACTTTGAATGAGTACTGGGAATGCCACCCTTTTTATCTTTATGTATGTCGCAAACTAGATTAAAATCGCCGCCAAAAATTATGAAATCACAGTCAAAAGAAGAAAATTTTTCACAAACATTTTGAAAAAAGGTAGGTTCATCCTTGTTAGGCGCATAGATGTTTACAAGTGTCAACGTTCTATCCTGAATTTTTATGTCAGCTATTATAAATCTTCCCTCGGGATCGACGAAGTATTTCAAAATTTGGAAATCAAATTGTTGTTGAAAAGTATGCCAACACCTGCTCTGGAACTAGAAAATTTGTAAAAATAGTTGAGTACCCCCATTCGGATTGCCAACAGATTTCTGTTTCTCTTGTGCTATGCACTTCTTGTAAGAAATAGATGGAAAATTTCTTTTTTTTCAACCATAAAAAAGTTTCTCTTCTTTTTTGATTGTTAGACAAACCTCTTACATTTAGGGAGCAAACTGTTATATCGTCACCTTGCATTGCGTTTTGTGACACATAAAAAGAGAAGTGGTAGATTTCCCTCGTTTAAGGTGCGGGAGGAACAATTACACATTAGCTGAAAAATGTTGTAGACCGTAGGCCTAGGGCAGGACGAGATGATAACGAAGTTGTAGAATACGGGTTATAAGCATTTAAAATTACACACACAAACAGATACACATACTGACAGATAGACAAATTATAAAAAAACATTTGCCGGGGATTAGCGTTCAGATCGTAGCTTGAGCTTGAGCTCGAGAGCTCCTTCGGTCGTAACTTAGAAATACAATATTATGTTATGTAAATATCACTATAGGTCAAAGTCTTGACAGTACAAAGGATACTTTTACACCGATTCACCGGGTGCAATATATCTTCCATTGACAAACAGTTTGTCCGGATGAGCTTTACTGAAGAAGGCGGTGAAACCCTTTTCTCTTGCTTCACGAAGCTTCTTTAATTGTCCCTTCCGTGAGTCATACAATGGTTTTGGGGATATCGTCGTAAACACTCATTTCCAAGTCTGCCCCGGTCTCTCAGGCAGAAGCTCTTAATTAACATGTTTTGACTATTAAATTACACTTTTGACTACATTTATCTGCACCATTGATGCTATCATTAAAGATGCCCATGAGTTCATTCTTAATAACCCATCTCATTTAAGGACGCTCGCGACCATTGCTACTGCGCATCTCTATTGCGCATGCTATTCATTGGTCAAGCGCGTGCCACGTCATTTTCAAGCGCGCGCACGGTGTCGAAAACTCAACAAAATATAATAGAGCTGATGACCTTTGCGTTAACTTGGTGTGCGAATATTTTGTTGGATGCTCGGTGACCCCCACTTTTTTGGGGGCAGATCACTTCCTTTTCTGATTCTTTCCATTATACTAAAAAACAAAAAAAAAATCTGTACGTGGGAAGTTTTAATTATAATTTTCTTATATATCAAATAGGGTCGAATTGGCACATGGATACAGGTGTGCGTGACTTAGAAAATGTAGTTTTTACAGCTAATTCTAGCTGATTTAATGACATATGTAGTAAGGATCTATCAAATAGGCCTATATATGTTGTGTTAAACACACATAACTTAGATATGATTCTCCAACTTAAATATCTGCCGATAGTAATATGAATCCGGCCAGAATCGCCTCGAGCGTCTGGAAATCCTAGAAATGCTATGGTCTGTGTTACGCCTTATCTTCAAAACGACTTCGGTGACCCCCGATTTTTTTTACGTTTTTAATCTAGTCTTATCATTTTCTACCCGCAGTCAAAGTTTTAAAAAAATCTGTACGTGGGAAGTTTTTGGGCGCGAAAGTCCTTAACCTGATTGTGTATTACTACATATGCCATACTAGACAATCCAGTGGTAAAGAAACATGTAATTCTTGGATCTATATATGGGCATTTGAAGATCTTCAAGATCTTTCTTACAGGCATTTTACATTTGTTTTCTATTCGTGTATATTTATACATTTTCCATTTTTATTTTCCATTAACCACACAAAAGATAAACAAAAAATAACGCAATACACTAGAAATTTATGATAATTTAAAGACGATAACTTAACAATTTTAAAGGTGGTAATGGCAAGGAAGCCTATATAGAAGCCGGCGGCTTATGAACTATTGGCTTCCTGACAATATAGGGTACATCATACAAATTATCGGGACCGCATGAAATATTAAATTGTATTATTTTAAAAATAAAAAAAAAAGAAAAGGAAAAGAAAGAAAAAGTAAGTAGCTTAACAAAGGGTACATTTGACTAAGAAAGAAGGAGTATTTTAAGTCTTTTGCCAAACAAACAAATGCTTTCGCTGTTTTGAATTTCAAGGCTTAACGAGTTGAAAAACTTAGGTCCTTGAAAGCGAATAGAGAAGTTTTGAATATTAGTTTGACAGGGAGGTATGTAATAAAGGTTGTAATTTCTAGTATAATGCGAATGTAACTGGCTTGCAAGAGTAAACGTATTACGAAAATAATTAGGAAGTAAACCCCTTTTAAATAGATACATAAATTTACCTATCTGGTAGAAATAAATATCAAAGAATTTCAAAATCCCGTATTCTTTGAAAAGAACATCATTGTGAGAATCGAAAGAAACTTTGGAAATTATTCTTATTATCTTCTTTTGCAAAATAAAAACGCGACTTGAATTACTCGGATATGTCGATCCCCACACTGAGACACATTATATTAAGTAAGGATAAACTAGACTATAGTACAAACAGTGTAAGGAAGTTTTGGGAAGGCAAAAACTTGACTTGTAAATAATACCTATAGATTTTGATATTTTTCTGCAGACGCCAAGAATGTGAGCTTTCCATGATAAATGTTCATCAAGAATAACACCTAAAAGTACTGTCTCTTTCACACAATCAATGTTATTGTTGTCAATCTGAATAGATAGATCAAGAGTTTGCCTCCTTTGGTGTGGTCTAAAAACCATAAAATTTGACTTTTTAAAGTTAATTGACAGCTTATTAGCTCGACACCACTGTGTTAATTTACACATTTTAGAGTTTAGAGTTTCAGAAAGTGAGTTAAAATCTTTGTGAGAAAAAAATATATTTGTGTCGTCAGCAAAAAGAATAAAGTCCACCACCTTTGACACATTGCAGAGATCATTTATATAGAGCACAACATAGCAGTAAACACAGTAAGAATGCTCAATGTAGTATACATTTATAGAAGCTCTGCAGGAAAGGTACTTCTGACTTTGCCCCATGGCCTCTTAAGCAGCCTCCTACTAGCCCCCCACCATTGTCAGGTGACCCATGGCCTCTGTACTAGCCCCTCACCTTTTTCAGGTGACCCATGGCCTCTGTACTAGCCCCCACCCATTGTCAGGAGACCCATGGCCTCTGTACTAGCCCCCCACCATTGTCAGGAGACCCATGGCCTCTGTACTAGACCCCCACCATTGTCAGGAGACCCATGGCTTACGTACTAGCCCCCCCCCCCCCCCCCCCCCAACCTCTGTCAGGAGACCCATGGCCTCTTCAATAGCCCCTCCTCCAAAAAGTGGGTCCCTAGTATGTAGTTTTGACCAGTTCCCTAAGAACTATTAAATTACTGTGACAAACATAACACAATAGCCGCCTAATTTGTTATTTAGACTACATGTACACCTAGATTCTAACCTGGGACCTACAAAATTTGATTACCCCTAGGGTAATTCCACAATATTTTGAATGCCATGGAGGGGACAGCTTACAAAACAATACCATAAATAGCTCTCTTTGCCAAACTTAGTTTACTTCACTGTGGACTTGTAATGATTAAATAACTGATGACTCTTTTTTTATCAAATTCATTCAAAATTATTTCTGCCACATCTGGGAAGATTAGGCCTTTATTTAATCTGTCATGGAGGGGACCAAAGAATCAAAGAAAATTAAAATTGAAATTTAAAAACTAAGCTAAAAATGTAACTTTAACACCAAAGACTTAAGGACGTCCGTGCCCAAAAACTTCCCACTCACAGATCTTTTAAAAACTTTGACTGCAGGTAGAAAATGATAAGATTAGATTAAAAACGTAAAAAAATCAAGGGTCACTGAACTCGTTTTGAAGATAAGGTGTAGCACAGACCATAGCACTTCTAGGATTTCTAGTCATTCGAGGCGATTCTGGCCGGATTCATTACTGTCGTCACATATTTAAGTTGAAGAATCATATCTAGTTATGTGTGTTTAACACAGCATATATAGGCCTTTTTGATATATCTTTGCTACACATGTCATTAAATCAGCTAAAATTAGTCTTAAAAATACAACTTTTAAGTTACGCACACTTGTATCCATGTACCAATTCAACCCTATTTGAATAGTATTTAAGAAATGATTAAAACTTCCAGTGTACAAATTTGTTTTTTTTTTTTTTAGTATAATGGGAAGAATCAGAAAAGGAAGTGATCTGCCCCCAAAAAAGTGGGGGTCACTGAGTATCCAACAAAAATATTCGCACACATGTTAACGCAAAGGTCATCAGCTCTATATTTTGTTAAGTTTTCGACTCGGTGTGCGCGCTTGAAAATGACGTGGCACGCGTGTGACCAATGAATAGCGTGCGCACTAGAGATGCGCATTAACAATGGGCACGAACGTCCTTAAATACACTATGAGAGTAGAATCTTTTCCCTTCATATTCTAAAGATAGTAATTTATGCAGTGCATCATTTACTCTGAATGATAGTACTGCTAGCAAAAGTCTTACACTTAAGCTGTTCTATTTTAATCATTCTGTGGCTATTTTATGAAAGGGCCAGAATTTCTGCGGCGAAAATAATCTGCATCCCGTAACAAGCTGATAAGAAGTCAATCTCCACATAAAACGACTCATTTCAGAGGCCAACTTTTCAGCTACCTTGTATCTTTCGTCTTTGGCGGATCGCTCTAGTTTTGTTTTCGAACGCCGCCTTCTTCACAAACGTTTCAATTCGCTCGCAAAAAGTGTTTCTGCTATGCAATTGAAAGACAAAATACGTTTTCTCTACATAATAGCCCTCAATCTCAGCGAAATTGCAAATTACTTTGTCATAATCTGACTGAGCGATTATTCCTGATCCAACGACGATCGAACATGACCGTAAAACTGACACGAAATGAACACGACTATTGTCATGGATACGTTTGATTGACGTCCACCAAAACTTAGTCTTTGAAATCGGAAAAAAATCGTTGAAGGGCACGTGTGACTGATAACCGCTGTAACGGAACTGGTGGTGTTACATTATTATTCAGGCTAAATGCAGTGAAAGACTGCACACCGGTCAGCCTGAATCGTGTTCTGGTTAGACTCAATATCACTCCAGTGAGCCTGCATATCACTCAGGTTAGTCTAAATAATGTTCCAGTTACCCTGTCTACGGTTAGGTTTCAAAGGTGGAAATAGTAACATCATTCAGTTAAAAAGTCTATGCTCTGCAGTCTGCATTTTACCGTCAGTCTGCATTATGGAGACTGATAATTTTTACCTTTTGGTCTGCAGTCTGCCGACCGAATAAAATATCTAGTGTAAAATAAGCTTACTTACACTGTAGAACTGTACTCAACCCTAAAGCTTACCGCTATCAACAATGAAAAATTAGAAAAACCACTATCAGATTATGTACCAGTCAATTCCTAAACCGCCCACCCCCCCCCCCCCAGGTAATCCCAGGGCATTTGACTAGCGTTAAGCTCCGTACAGTGGGGAATTTGACCCAAATGAGGCCCGCCCGGTGGGGCATTTGACTTTCCTGTCAAAACGTCTGTCAGCGGTCGGAAACAAAAGGATTTCGCAATTCTTTGATTTGGCACGTAAGCTGTGTTGACGGGTCATTGCTCTTGTCGATTCCACGTGGGTTTTTCTGTTGTTATCGTTTTATATAGTTATATCGTGAAATGTGCCTTCGTTTAAAGCGTGGAGCGAAGACAAGCTGAATAAGAAATTCGTAGTGGCTGAAAATTTTGCAGAACTTGTTTCCAAAGGTAAGCGATTCTGTTTATTTCCAAAGGTAAGCGATTCTGTTTTCCTTGGAGGGTGGGGGATTTGACCCTCTTTGAAGCTCTAACGGGTGGGGCATTTGACCGTCTAGATTGGCAACATAGCGGGGAATTTGACCAAAATTTTTCAAAAAAGTCAAATGCCCCGAGGTTTGCCCGGGGGGGGGGGGGATGGGCGGTTTTGGAATTGACCGGTACATTACTCACCTTTCAATCTTTCCAAGAAAGTACCTGGATATTCGCTTAGGTAATGTCATGTAATGTCATTCCACCAAATAATTAGTCACTTCGTTATGAGTATAGAACGCCTACCCTTGCTTGTGATCGGACATGTTTCAAACTAAGTTCGAATTTTTCCGATACCCAATTCAGAAGAAAACTCGCTTGAGATCTAAAAACCCTGTTCAACATGGCTAAATCCGAACTCACCATAAAATGGCACTCTCATTCCCAGTGCCTCTCCTCGACCCCTCTCGAGTGGGGAGAATCCGCTGAGTGCAGGCTTGGACTACATGCGACAGAAACGTGAGAGGACTGGGACGAGTTTTATACTGATTGGATTAAAATCTAAACATTTCAAGTGATGCCCAGTTTATAACCTTGCATACGGCGGCCTTCGCACGCGGTTCGAACGGCAGTCAAAACATGGCTGTCCTACTGAATGAACACAATAACACTCATTTTCTTCCCCGCCAACTAAAATATAGACAATGTTAAAGCTAATACTAATAGTTAACTTGAGAATTCCGGATTTAAGGGAAGGGAAGGGAGGGTGGAATAAAGATTTTGAAACTCGAAGTTTGAAATTTTAGCAGCCCCCCTCGCTAGCCGTTCAATTTTTTTAGTTGCCCCTGTCCCCCTTTGGAAGTAAAAATTTCAGAGCCCCTCTCCTAGCCCAACAGTTTTTTCAGAGCCGCCCCTTCGGGTGTGTAAAAAATTTCGGAGCCCCCCTTCAATATCTTCACCCCCCCCCCCCCCCCCTTATCATATTAAATGAACTTTCCCTAAGTTGACAAGGAGCAGCATGTTTTTTTCAAATTAATAGCACAACATTTATTCTACCTGGCGACAATCGACGAACTACACGTGAGTTTTCATGCAGGACGCAGGCGACCATTTTTTGGCTCCAAATAATAACCTTGGAGACACTGTAGGACGTTTCATATCTTAACTTTTTATGATCTGATATGGGTTTTTAAATTGTAAATCCCTTTTGGTGAAAAGCTGGTTCCATCTCCAGCGAGAAAAATTGCCTTATTTCAATGCCTTTCCTGTTAGCCTACACTGACATCAAGGCAGTAAATTTTTGCCCGCTTGTTGAATCCTATGGTCAATTCTCTAGATATACGCCACGTACCATCACAAATTAAAGGTATGCTGATCAGTAATCCTATAGAAAAAGTTCATGCAAGTTGGCATGGTATGTGTGGGGCCGCACACGCGAGAAATGTGTTTTAAAATACAGAAAAACTTAAACTCTCTAATATCTTCCCACCCGTTGATTGATTCAGTGCATAAGATTCAGCCCAATAGCCCTTTTGCAGCTTTTGATCTGAATGGTAACTTTCTCATTTGTAATAAATTCTAACCAAATGCGGGTACCCTGCAATTTCGGACCAAACTACATCTGATTGTTCCTGATTTGCTTCACATGTTGGATTATTTTATTTATTAACAAGTAAAGCTCCGCTTTTAGGCTTGGCTAGATCTATATATTATTAGTGACTCTGAGCCCAGTGAATCAAGTGAAGAAGACCTTGTGCGAATGAAATTTTCTGTCTGAGTATCAACTGCAGTCCTAATTTAAAAAGCAAATAATAAAATAAAATGTGTTCAATAATTCTCTCTCCTTGAAAAGAAGAACTTGTGGAAATACAGTCATTTCCCTTTTAAGTTAATGTACATGTAATTTAGTGTTAAGTGATAATTTAAGTGTCTTTTTTTTCTACATTGTACATGCCTGCAGATAATATTGTCAAGAACAACCCAGGGCCAGATAAAGTGTGGAATTCACTTTCTGTAGAAATTTCTGTTTTGCCTGTGCCCCTTTGTTTTGTGGCGCTTGATCCAACTGTGTAGTTGTTTGCGGTTGATGGATTTGAAAATTGCCTTTAGGCCTGGGAATGACGCATACTGTCTCCCAGGAGAATAGGCAAAGACGGCAGCCTGTTTATGTACTTGATTCAAAACACGGTTGAATAGATCTTATCTTGTTTTGTTGGCATAATGTGTATGTCTCTTTGCCAAACCCAGATCATCATTTGACTACTTCAAAATTTTCTGCAGGGGACCAGTGCTCCTTGTTGCCTTGAGTATGCTCTCATTGTTAATGTTAGGGAAGCCAAGCGCCTTGGATTTCTCCCTTTGCAGTCAGATTATTGTTCTCTTACCATTAGATCTCGAGATATCCTCTTACCTGGTCCAGATTCTGCTGCAGCAGTGCGATTCCACTTCAGCTGATGAGACTGTCTGGTTCTTAGCCACCCAAGGTGTGAAGCAGTCACTCATAAGCCTGCCAAATCATACTTGTTATTCCCACCAACTCGATACAGAAAGGTAAGGAATTTCCAAACTCTGGATAATCGTTCACCATCTCCTTCCTTGACAGCATCATCTGCACCTCTTAACAGGAGACCTAAACTTAGGGTTAAGCATCCATACTCATAAATCCATCTGCATCAACTTTCTCTTTTTCTTTGCTGTCAACACTTTGTTCAGGTGCAATGACTGGACTGGGTAATTCACGACTATGGACCTGCCGTTCCATGTCTTAACAAACAACTTGACATATACAAACTTCTTGTCACAACTGGGCTGTCTACAGCGGTGCTCAGGTCTTGGTGGTGATGAAGAAGCCAGTTATTATGAATGGATTGCAGATCACTTACACCATCCATTACAAACTTATCTAGCATGTTGCTGACTTGTTCGTGGAGCCATTGTCTCTTGTCAGTTTTGGTTGGACTCTTCAAAGCAGGTTCAAAGCTATTAATGGTAGGTGGGAATCGATGTTATCTATTCCAAAGTACTTAAGACTTGCAGCAATGATAAAGCACCCAGGTTTATGGCAAAGAACTCCTTCACCTTCGCATAATTATAAATGACATCGAGTAGACCATTGCTATTTCCTGAAACAACTGCATTCGAGGCATATGTCCCCCAGGCCATCAAGAATCGGGCTTGTTAAGTATTTTCAGACAGTCTGAAAAAAAAAAAAAAAAAAAAAAAACCTTTCATATCGTGGCCATGGAATTTTTGCACTGTTTGACTCACTTGCAATACCCACCTTAGATAAAGGTAGGGAGGGAAGGGTATTCAGGGTGCTTACTATTTTTTGGAAGGAACATGGTTAGGATCATGAATTTGACTAATCAGTGGTGGGTTTTTCAAAGAATTAGCATATTATTAATAATTTGGTTTCTGGTAATTGCTTTCCCTTGATGAGACTGTAATTGAGAAAAACAAGCAAAATAGAACAGACTTTTCCTAACTTTCTGTTCCAAATGAAGAGAACATTACCTCTGGTTTGGCAATGAAGGTTCCAGAAAATCTTGTACCATTTACCTATATTTATTGATTGCTGATATTATGACTATGTAATTTCCATGTTATTGCTTTGGCAAAATTCTCAATGCAAGTGATTGAAGATGTTCTGTTCTCATGATGCACTTGGCCTATGGTGTACATGTTATACCATATAATTACTCCCAGGAGGATTCCTTTTGAGTAACTACTTGTATCTGCATTAAATATTTTAGGGTTTGCTAAATAGTACATATCTACAATCATATGCAATCCGGTAATGGCATGCAAGTCTTCGTTCTTGGCCACAGTCCCTCAAGCCTTTCTTCCTTGGTTCTCCCATCTGATCTACCCATCTGAACATTCCTTGCCCTTTCCTCCGTTAATTGATCACCTCAAAAAAGACAGTCTTCAGTCCCACTTCCTCATTTACTTTGAGATGTACTTTTCTTGAATAGTTTCCATGATATGTATCATGTCGTCATTGAAGTTTTCATTCTTGGGGAGCACTCCAAGGGATACCTATCAGGAGTCATGACTTTAAAATTTTGTTCACCTTTTTAGTTTGATAAATATATACAATTTATGGGTGAATGTGCTTTCAGCATCCACCTATCGTTTTTTTTCCCTCTCACTAATAATTATTTAGAGCCTTTTAACTTGGATTACACAGTGAGCTCATTGCTAAACATTTAATTTACTGAACTGTGAAATTAATGTTAACACATTTTTTTCCAAGAAATTATAGATCTTAATAATTTTGTGGAACAAAATGAATTCAGTGGAATAATCTTTTTTCATGAAAGGTAATTCTCTACCTTCTCTGATGGCTGGTTGCATGATGTTACTGTACTCATGTGGAATATGCCACACCACTGCTGATCTGAATGCTCTAAATTCTTTGAGTTGGCTGACCATAATTCTTGACCACAAGGGAATGAGTCCTGTTATGTATTGCCAGCGGTTGCACGCTCGGGCATTAAAGTGAGCCAACTTGTCTTGTCGGGAGTTCGCCATGTTAAATACAGTTGTTGTTGTGTGTGGTTTAATCCTGCCCAATCGAACCCTTTTAGAAACCATCCGAGGGTTTCCTTGGTATTTAACACTGGCGACGAGGATGGGATTGACGAAGTAACGAAGAATGGCGGCAGTTAATATCGAAATTCAAGGTGTAGCTCCGTTCGATTGCAAAGGTTATTAGTCTGCATTGGGACCACGTTGGAAGAAATGGCTTCAATCGTTTCAATACTTTCTTGTGGCCAAAGGAGTGGTGAATGATGCACAAAAGAAGGCTTTGCTACTTCACACCGCGGGAATAGAGGTTCAGGAGTTGTACGAAACGCTAACTGACCCAGGCCCGACGGAAGAGTTTGAAGAGGATACGGCTACTGATTTCGAGAAAACGGTACGTACTCTGAACGCGCATTTGTCACCAAGCTTAATGAACCGTATGAGCGACATGTATTCAGGAGCATGGCTCAACAGGAGAGAGAAACAGTTGGTCAATTCATAGCTAGGCTTAGAAAGCAAGCACAGAACTGTAATTTTTGCAAACCCAGATGTTGACATCAGAGATCAAGTTATTAATAAATGTCGATCATCGGTATTAAGAAAAAAATTGCTGGCAAAGGAGCATCTTACTCTTCAGAAAGTGCAAGAGGTAGCTCGATCGATGGAAGCAGTTGACCTTCAGGCTAAGAAAATGGGAGCACAGGATTCTGCATATTCAACAGAGGAATCTTTGCGAGTGAATAAAGTGATCTCATTCCCTGATTCAAAGCCCCTAAGCAGCAAAAAGGGAAAAAAACGGTGTGGCCGATGCTACCGGTGTGGTCAAGAGGACATTTTAGCAAGGATAAAATTTGCCCAGCTCGCAAAGTGTATGCACGAAAGTGTAAGAAAGTGGGTCATTATGCAAGTGTATGTAAGACGAAACCCAGCAATGATTCAGCAACCGGAAACAGGTCAAGTGGTAGAAAGAAAGGGCTTGGAGAAACAAAATACCTGGAAGAGGTGGTTGATGAGGACACAGAAGATGATGAAGTCCTGGGCATTTTTGCAGCAAAAGATTCTGGAAAAAATGGACAGACCCCAATTTTTGTGTCAGTAATGTTGGATCAGAAGAGTTGTAAAATGCAATTGGATACTGGAGCCACAGTTTCTATCCTACCTAAGGTCCTGTATGACCAGCAGTTTAACCAGTGGCCCTTACGTGGTACCAAGATTAAGTTGAAGGCTTACAATGGTGTCCGAATTCCTGTCTATGGTGAAGTTCATTTGCCTGTGGTCTATGAACAGCAGGAACTGGTACTACCTTTGATTGTTGTGGATGGAGACGGCCCTCCACTGCTAGGCAGAAACTGGTTGAAGCAACTGAAGTTAAATTGGCGCAATATCTTTCATGTGAGCAAGGCCGACACTCTGTCTGATGTTTTAAGCTGGCACAAAATGGTATTCGACAAGGGACTGGGAACCATCAAAGGTTTTAAGGCGGATATAAAGTTGCAAGATGGTGCAAAACCGATATTTTGCAAAGCTCGTCCAGTTCCTTACGCATTACGCCAAAAAGTGGAAGAAGAATTAGACCGTTTGGAGAAGTTAGGAGTCGTTAAAAAGGTGGAACGGAGTGACTGGGCTTCTCCGATTGTCTGCGTACCCAAGAAAGATGGAAGTCTACGCATCTGTGGTGATTTCAAGGTGTCGGTGAACCAGGTCCTTCTAGATAACCCTTACCCGCTGCCGGATACGGAAGATATCTTTGCTACATTAGGAAGTGGAACTGTGTTCAGCAAGATTGATTTGTCTAATGCCTATCAGAAATGGAACTGGACACGAATAGCCAACAATACCTAACTGTGAACACTCACAAAGGATTGTATGCTTATCAACGTCTAACCTATGGAATCGCCTCTGCCCCTGCACTCTTTCAGTCAACCATGGATCAGATATTACAGGGAATGGACAGTGTGCGTTGTCATATTGATGACATCATAATCAGAACAGATCCCCATGAACACTTGCAAGTACTAGATGAGGTGTTGACCCGGCTGGAGAGGCATGGCATTTTAGCTAAGAAGTCAAAGTGTGAGTTCATGGTACCAAGTGTAGAGTTCCTAGGTTACCGTGTGGATGGGGAAGGCCGACATCCCACCGATGAGAAGATTGCAGCTATTAGCGAAGCACCAAGTCCAACGAACGTAACAGAACTCCGCTCTTACTTAGGACTGCTGAATTACTATGGACAGTTCATTCCTAATCTTTCCACCCTTCTTCAGCCGTTACATGAATTGCTTCAGAAAGGCGTGAAATGGGAGTGGTCCAAAGAGTGCGAAGAAGCTTTCCAGCTTAGTAAATCGGAGCTTATGGCCGGTCGCGTATTGGTTCTATATGATGAGAAAAGGAAGCTGATTCTAGCATGTGATGCTTCTCCGTATGGTGTAGGAGCCGTGATTTCACACGTGATGGATGACGGAGAAGAACACCCCATTGCATTTGCCTCGAGAACACTTACAAAGAGTGAAAGGAACTATTCACAAATAGAGAAGGAGGCTCTAGCTATTATTTTTGGAGTGCGAAAATTCCACAAGTACCTGTATGGACGTCTGTTTCATCTGTATACAGACCACAAGCCACTAGTGACCATTCTGGGTCCAAAAACAGCTGTGCCAACCCTAGCAGCAGCCAGAATGCAACGTTGGGCAGTAATTTTACAGGCCTACAGCTACCAAGTGGAATATCGACCATCTAAAGAACATGGCAATGCTGATGCATTATCACGCCTCCCTTGCAACGCCCCGCCTTTGAAGGAAGAGGCTGAACTCTTTTTCTTCTCTGGTCTTGAAGAATTGCCCATTGATGCAAAGGACATTAGTAGAGAGACCAGAAGAGATCCTGTACTAGCAAGAGTGTTGAATTATACGCTATCTGGATGGCCAAATTATGTAACCAGTGACGAACTGAAACCATACTTCACGCGAAGACATGAGTTATCAGTTGACCAAGGATGTGTCTTATGGGGAATGCGTGTTATCATTCCGCCATCGCTTAGAAACAGACTGTTGCAAGAATTACACGAAGAACATCCTGGTATTGTTGCAATGAAAGCAATAGCCCGAAGTTACATTTGGTGGCCAAAATTGCATGCTGAAATTGAGTTGAGCGGGAAAACTTGCGAAGTTTGTCAAGCAGTGCGGAACTCACCCCCTAGTGCACCATTGTACCCATGGAGATGGCCTACTCGGGTATGGCAAAGAGTACATATTGATTTTGCAGAGAAAGATGGCAATTTCTTCCTTGGGTTGATTGACAGCCATTCCAAGTGGATAGAGGTGGCACACGTGAGATCCACAACTGCTCAAAGCACTATTGATCAAATGAGCCTGTGGTTTGCAGCTTATGGATTGCCAGAAGAAGTTGTCTCGGACAACGGACCCCAATTCATTTCCCAGGAATTCACAGATTTCCTTAAACAGAATGGAGTCAAACAAACACTGGTACCTCCTTACCATCCATCCTCCAATGGGGCAGCAGAGCGCACAGTTCAGATCTTGAAGAGAGCGTTGCGCAAACATGCTGAAAGTGTGAGAAGAGGTGGCAAGAAACGTTCATTGAAACACCAACTAGCCAACTGTCTGTTCCAGTATAGAAACACTCCTCCTTCAGTGACAGGAGTAACACCATCAGAACTATTCTTGAAATGCAAACCTCGCACCAAGTTTAGTATCCTCCTACCTAACATGGAAGAGCACATCCAGAATCAGCAAGGCAGACAGCAGCGGCAGCATGATAAGAGTCATGTCAAATTGCGTGAATTGTCACCACGTGACTCGGTGAATTTGCGAAATACCCGGGGAGGAATGGAGAAGTGGGTTCCAGGTACAGTGATAAGACCGTTGGGACCATTGACCTACCTGGTCGCCAACTGCGTTATGTTCACATTGATCACCTCCTGCAGATGGAGCGTGTAAATTGTGAAGAGGCTTTTTAGGAAATGGTTCCTGAGGATTCATCAGTTTCAGTGTCAGGATCGAGTACACCACCAACAGTGTCAGTACTGAGTACACCACCAAAAGTGTCAGGGTCAAGTACACTACCATCGCCGAGTGTTGCTGTTTCAACGACAACTCAAGACCAACCCGCTGAGACTCAGAAACCTGTTGCTGCACCAATTCCTCAGTCCTCAGCTCGAGACTCTTTAGCAGCTCAAGAGCCAGTGTCTATGTCTCCAGAGCAGCTTTCTGTTCCAGTTCCAGAGCTTGAACTACCGTCTCCAGTGCAGCACCAAAGTGAGACTAGTCCAAGGAACACGCCCATAAGAGCTGAGCGCAGATACCCAGCCAGAGAGAGAAAAGCCCCAGATAGGCTTAACTTGTGACTTTAAGAACATTTAAGGCTAAGAACACTATCTACTCTCAGTAGAAGTTTTGTTGATATTAGAAAGTTAAAGTTTGTTATCGCCCTGTATTTTTGGTGCTGCACTGGAGACGGTCGTTCAAGCTCTGGAACTGGAACAGAAAGCTGCTCTGGAGACATAGACACTGGCTCTTGAGCTGCTAGAGAGTCTCGAGCTGAGGGCTGAGGAATCGGTTCAGCAGCAGGTTTCTGAGTCTCAGTGGGTTGGTCTTGAGTTTTCGTTGAAACAGCAACACTCGGTGATGGTAGTGTACTTGACCCTGACACCTTTGGTGGTGTACTCGGTACTGACACTGTTGGTGGTGTACTCGATCCTGACACTGAAACTGATGACTCCTCAGGAACCACTTCCTCAAAAGCCTCTTCACAATTTACACGCTCCGTCTGCAGGAGGTGATCAATGTGAACATAACGCAGTTGGCGACCAACTCTCACCAGGTAGGTCAATGGTCCCAACCGTCTTATCACTGTACATGGAACCCACTTCTCCATTCCTCCCCGGGTATTTCGCACATTCACCGCGTCACGTGGTGACAGTTCACGCAATTTGACATGACTCTTATCACGCTGCCGCTGCTGTCTGCCTTGCTGATTCTGGATGTGCTCTTCCATGTTTGGTAGGAGGATACTAAACTTGGTGCGAGGTTTGTGTTTCAAGAATAGTTCTGATGGTGTTACTCCTGTCACTGAATGAGGAGTGTTTCTATACTGGAACAGACAGTTGGCTAATTGGTGTTTCAATGAACGTTTCTTGCCACCTCTTCTCACACTTTCAGCATGTTTGTGCAACACTCTCTGCAAGATCTGAACTGTGCGCTCTGCTGCCCCATTGGATGATGGATGGTAAGGAGGTACCAGTGTTTGTTTGACTCCATTCTGTTTAAGGAAATCTGTGAATTCCTGGGAAATGAATTGGGGTCCGTTGTCCGAGACAACTTCTTCTGGCAATCCAAATGCTGCAAACCACAGTCTCATTTGATCAATAGTGCCTTAAGCAGTTGTGGATCTCATGTGTGCCACCTCTATCCACTTGGAATGGCTGTAAATCAACCCAAGGAAGAAATTGCCATCTTTCTCTGCAAAATCAATATGTACTCTTTGCCATACCCGAGTAGGCCATCTCCATGGTGCACTAGGGGGTGAGTTCCGCACTGCTTGACAAACTTCGCATGTTTTCCCGGTCAACTCATTTTCAGCATTCAAATTTGGCCACCAAATGTAACTTCGGGCTATTGCTTTCATTGCAACAATACCAGGATGTTCTTCGTGTAATTCTTGCAACAGTCTGTTTCTAAGCGATGGTGGAATGATAACACGCATTCCCCATAAGACACATCCTTGGTCAATTGATAACTCGTTTCTTCGCGTGAAGTATGGTTTCAGTTCGTCACTGGTTACATAATTTGGCCATCCAGATAGCGTATAATTCAACACTCTTGCTAGTACAGGATCTCTTCTGGTCTCTCTACTAATGTCCTTTGCATCAATGGGCAATTCTTCAAGACCAGAGAAGAAAAAGAGTTCAGCCTCTTCCTTCAAAGATGGGGCGTTGCAAGGGAGGCGTGATAATGCATCAGCATTGCCATGTTCTTTAGATGGTCAATATTCCACTTGGTAGCTGTAGGCCTGTAAAATTACTGCCCAACGTTGCATTCTGGCCGCTGCTAGGGTTGGCACAGCTGTTTTCGGACCCAGAATGGTCACTAGTGGCTTGTGGTCTGTATACAGATGAAACAGATGTCCATACAGGTACTTGTGGAATTTTCGCACTCCAAAAATAATAGCTAGAGCCTCCTTCTCTATTTGTGAATAGTTCCTTTCACTCTTTGTAAGTGTTCTCGAGGCAAATGCAATGGGGTGTTCTCCGTCATCCATCGCGTGTGAAATCACGGCTCCTACACCATATGGAGAAGCATCACATGCTAGAATCAGCTTCCTTTTTTCATCATATGGAACCAAGACGCGACCGGCCATAAGCTCCGATTTACTTTGCTGGAAAGCTTCTTCACACACTTTGGACCACTCCCATTTCACACCTTTCTGAAGCAATTCATGCAACGGCTGAAGAAGGGTGGAAAGATTAGGAATGAACTGTCCATAATAATTCAGCAGTCCTAAGTAAGAGCGGAGTTCTGTTACGTTTGTTGGACTTGGTGCTTCGCTAATAGCTGCAATCTTCTCATCTGTGGGATGTCGGCCTTCCCCATCCACACGGTAACCTAGGAACTCTACACTTGGTACCATGAACTCACACTGACTTCTTAGCTAAAATGTCATGCCTCTCCAGCCGGGTCAACACCTCATCTAGTACTTGCAAGTGTTCATGGGGATCTGTTCTGATTATGATGTCATCAATACGACAACACACACTGTCCATTCCCTGTAATATCTGATCCATGGTTGACTGAAAGAGTAAAGGGGCAGAGGCGATACCATAGGTTAGACATTGATAAGCACACAATCCTTTGTGAGTGTTCACAGTTAGGT
Source organism: Platygyra sinensis (assembly GCA_019787425.1). Classification (NCBI taxonomy): domain Eukaryota; kingdom Metazoa; phylum Cnidaria; class Anthozoa; order Scleractinia; family Merulinidae; genus Platygyra; species Platygyra sinensis. The sequence goes on from JAHPZR010021754.1 coordinate 51,531, forward strand.
AGTGTTGGCTATTCGTGTTCAGTTCCATTTGCTGATAGGCATTAGACAAATCAATCTTGCTGAACACAGTTCCACTTCCTAATGTAGCAAAGATATCTTCCGTATCCGGCAGCGGGTAAGGGTTATCTAGAAGGACCTGGTTCACCGGCACCTTGAAATCACCACAGATGCGTAGACTTCCATCTTTCTTGGGTACGCAGACAATCGGAGAAGCCCAGTCACTCTGTTCCACCTTTTTAACGACTCCTAACTTCTCCAAACGGTCTAATTCTTCTTTCACTTTTTGGCGTAATGCGTATGGAACTGGACGAGCTTTGCAAAATATCGGTTTTGCACCATCTTGCAACTTTATTTCCACCTTAAAACCTTTGATGGTTCCCAGTCCCTTGTCGAATACCATTTTGTGCCGGCTTAAAACATCAGACAGAGTGTCGGCCTTGCTCACATGAAAGATATTGCGCCAATTTAACTTCAGTTGCTCCA
>JAHPZR010021755.1:0-17500 GCA_019787425.1 Platygyra sinensis
TGACCACAAACTCGCTACAAAAAGGAAAGTGCAGTTTCGTGGTTTACCCCCGTTCAAGAAACGCAAAACAGTTGTGTTGGATCAGGACGAAGACGACTTTCAACTTTGGTCGTAAATTTAAGTGGGATTCCCTGGAAAAAATTATAAAATACCGATGCCTGTCATCTTTAACTCATTTTACGACCATGTCTCGAGTAGTAAAGAACAACCTACCTTTCCTTCATCTCTTAACTTGTTGCCCAGAACATCAGCGTCAGTTTCTTTTAGAGACAGCCACTCCAGAACAGATACACGCATTAGTTCAGATTCTTTTTAATCTACTTCATGGAAACATACCGGTCTCTAAGGAAGTGAAGCACAACTTAAAAAAGCATGCAGATGCCCTTGTTAGTCTCGTTGAATCAAGTGTTCCTTACAGGAAAAAAAAGTATATTCTTGCTCAAGAAGGTGGAGGATTTATACAAGATTTGCTAATCCCGGTTCTAACTAGCATAGGGCCCTTAATGTTATAAAACGTCGCGATCTAGTCTGTAGTATAATCAGTTGGTTCTTGACGTTAACGAGTGCAGGTCAATATGAAGAGAAAAGTCGCCTGGGATGAAGAGGAAGAGAGCGATTATGAAGACAACAACGCAAGTGAAAACGAGGAAAGCGATAACGAAGAACCTCGAATTAAAGATGTTTTAGAAAGTCTGTCCCAACGGGTTTCCCGACTAAAGGCCTCCGATCTATTACACAGCATGGCGGCTTCCAAAGATATCTTGTTTTGGACACCTCGCGGACAGTTACTCCGAAACCAGCGAATAATACCAGTGACGAACATTTCAGAGCTGGTCGAATATGTGTTACTCCCCCATAACGACGATGTTGTTAAACCTCGAGCCCTCAAAACATTTATCGATGGGTTGGCAGAGTTAGGAATCGATAAGCGTTTGATACAAAATAAGAGAATTTTGGCGGAACTATTGGAAAAAGAACAAGCCTATCGCGATAAAGACAGTGAGGCTGGTGATGAAGAAATGGTCTCCGAAAGTAGTGATAATGAAGAAGGCACAGAGACAGCGTCTGAATATAGTGAACACCAAGAATCAGAAAACCCAGATCTGGAACCTGAAGAAAATTCAGAGATTTTGCTTAAAGGAAAAGGTCTTTGCTGCTATTGCAACGGAGAGAACGTTTACGAAAGAGCAGTAGTCAAATGCCCTAGATGTTTTTGGCATGATGGTTATAGGATTTGTCCGATATGTGTACATCAAATTCCTGTTGATCGTAAACACTTGGCAGATGGATTTATTTGGTGCGCTGACTGCCACGCGGTGAAACACATTAACTCAAACACTTTAAAAAGGACTCATTATCCTCCAAGCGAAGATGAAGACGATTGATTTCCTAATACTTTACTCAGTTTTGTTCAGTTGTAATTTTCGTGTATGCATTTCAAATCTCTGTGTATTAATTTTTTTTTGTATTCGCTAATAAACGTAATAAAAGAAACAAGTTGTTCAAACATATTTATTGTCGCGTGTTGACACTTAATTAGCGGTCCGAGCTTCTATTGTTGTCATTTCAATGATAGAGCTGTCCCATGGGTTTCTCCGTTCGAGTTTTGTCAGTATGCAAATCTAGGGAGTGGAGTTCAGTGCGTGACTAACGGAGCGGAAAACTCGAGCTCTTAGCTAAGAATTTAATTCTCTCTCTCATCAGCAAAGCTGAGAATAAAAGCATGATAGATTCTACCTAAACCAATCGAGGTTAAAAGATCCCGATTTCGAAAATCGGAGAACGTTTTCAAAGAAAGCTAGAGAACCTTATTACAATTTCAAAACATTTGTGGTTGTCAGCGTTTCCGAATCACGGACAGTTAAACAAGCGCTCAAAGCAGTTTAAAAAACATGGCCGCTAGTGAAAACAAACCATCTTCATGATAAACGTTTCGAATAAACTGAAAGTCTCGGAGATAGACTTTCGCAGCAAAGCGATTACAAGAACGATAGCGCTTTCGTTAAAATTCGCGCTTATAATTTTAACACATAAGAGATTTTTTCCAATCAGGGTTCATTAATAACGGGCAAGTTAAGACAACCTTATTGTTTGTATTGTTTAGAGCGACGCTGATTAGTATGGAGGAACGCATTTTTACCTAGCTAGCTAGATACTTCATTAGTATGGAGGAACGCATTCTTTCCCTACGTTATAACAATAGATGACGTCATGGACTCGACCGTTATGCATATTAATAAAGGGAACGCACTTTCTTGAGGGAATCCAAAGGGAACGCACACGGAACGCAAGGGGAACGCAGTAATCCGGATAATTCTGACCTTCTATGACTACTCTCGTTCTCCCAAACTTCCACTCGTGTTTGTATAACTCGATAGAAACACGGTACATGTTTTCTATTTCTTAAATACAATACGACACAGCACAACCAGCACAACACAACTCAACACAACACAATACATTACAATGCATTACACAATATGCTTTCTTGGGAATTTAAGCTAACTTGGGGTGTAGACTGTTCTAAAAATAGTAAGATACGCGCAAAGGTTGACTCAAGGATATATGGGAGATGGAGGCTCCGGGTGATGGGCTCCTGAATCAAGCTTTAAATTTCCCGCTTTGGCCACGCCCGATGAAGTTGACCGCGTAATGAAAGATTGGTGACGAATGACGTCACTTCAGGAATATCTCAAAGCTTTATGTCTTTGTTTTGCTTGCTTGACGACCGCATTGCTTCGCCAACTTCAGTTTGTTTGTTTTTTGTCGAGGAAAACTCCTCACCACTTCTGAAAGTTACCTAAACTAGAAGGATTTCGTGATTCCTGACATGACGTCACGGCCTATTCAGAAACCCAAACCCTTTTCTGCACTGACTCACGGTCAAATTCATTGGGCGTGGCTGAAGAGGGAACTTAAAAGCAAGATCTTAGGGCGTTAAGGCGGGGATCCGCATGAAAGCCGTATTTTGGCTGGGTATTATGTGTTTAATGCAAATATCTCGTTTACGTTTCAAGCAATCAAGAATCTCTATGTTCATTCCACATATCTATGTTTTGGGTCGTTTTGTAAATTTTTTGGTGATTTTTAGGTACATTTGGAGATAAATAGTTTTTCTCAAAGGATTAGTAAAATTTATGGAAATAGGAAATTTTGAAGATTTGGTGTTGTTTTAAAATTAGAGTTTAAAGTCAAAAATTGGTATATACACTCCAGACAGTTGCCCAACAACCTGGGGTGCCATTGTGCGGTCGGGCAACTGTCTGGTGGTGTTCCATAACCCTTTTTTCCCTTTCAACCTCTCTTTAAACTTACCAAAATTTCACTTAAATTCATGTGTACCCCGCCTTAAAATCTCAGAATCCAATTTTTTTCATAGAATGCCTTTTTACACATTATAGAGCTACCATAACTGTAAAAACCCTGTTGGCCGTATAGACACTTAAATGCCCATATAGATTGATTGCAAGGTAAAAGGGCAATGTTTGAACTAGCAAAGCTACACTGAAGCTAGTCTTCTTCAGGGTCTAAATGTTGTCCCCATTTGCCATAGTACCAGCTTTGCAATAATTTTGGCGGCTTTATTTCCAGGAGCCCATCGCATTTCTGGCGAGTAAGATGTGCTTGTCAGGCAGTTGAATTTTTCACACGTTATCTTTATTCCTGTGCAATCAAACCTTCCAACGGGATGGGTAGAGGGGAGGAGCTAGTTTTCATAGAATCAAAAGATGCCAATTTCAAGAGGCAAACTGCCTGCAAGGGTCCGTATGAAATGACCCTGGAATTTGGCGGAAAATCAAGGTCGGATGAATACAGGTGATTTAGTTTCACGTTTCTTGTACCGTTGGTTACTTTTAGTATAGGTTTCAAACGAAGGACTGGCTGCACTCTTCTGCAATAGAATAAGTGTTAGTTTGCTATTTTGATCATGATTTTCAGTGTAAATTTTTTGTAGCGAGTTTTGTGGTCATGATTTTCATGAAACCGATACATAAAACATAAGATGACTGAGGCTTTTTAACTTGGAAAGCTTCCTCGCGCAACGTTAGTTCATCCATCCCGCAGTGTATAATTGTAAGTGGAGTACAGTATAATGACCCTAAATCCATTGCTACAGCCCTGAATGATTACTTTGCTTCTGTTGCAAGATCGTTGGCAGAAAAATTCTTTCAAAGTAATTAGAGGTTGTATTATCTTCCAACTTTACGTGGACCGAACATGTGAAACATGTGATATCTTAAGTGAACCAGAGATTAGGTCTTTTGCGTAGGATCAAGCATTTGTTGCCGTATAATTATAATGCACGCCTTCTTTATTGAAAAGCCTTGTCCTTCCCATCCTTGATTATGCTGATATGGTATGGGGATGGTAAGGATAACGCTGTCTTAATGAACAACCTGCAGGTGTTGCAAAAATGAGATTGCTCTAGATAAACCACTCTACTCTTCCGCAACCGATGCTCTTAATCAGCACGCACGCACTTCCATCGCTGCTTGTATGTTTATAAATTCGTGAATGGAATTACTTCTCATAAATTGGAATTATCAAGAAACAGCGATGTACATAGATATAGCACACGTTGCAAAGATGATCTTAGACTTAAAACGGAACTGAGTTAAACAAAGAACCTGTTACCATGCCTTTAAAATGCCTTGGGCAGTGACTTGAAGAACTCTGACACCATAAACCAGTTTAGTAGAATTCTACTAGTATACTAATGCAAATGCTGTGATCTGATTGGCTGACTGAGCTACTCGTTTACTGTCAGCCATTAGAGTACAGTGGCTGCCGGTTGTCCACAAAATGCAATGTTTTCATAGGTTTTCCGAAGTTTTGGAAGGAATTTTAGATGCAAACGGGTAATTAAATTCCTGAGATGACTAAAAGAAGCACATTTACGGTTTCTTGACTTAAAAAAACTTGAAAATATTGAAAAAGCGGTTACGCGCGTAAACAACTACAAATTTGTCAAGGACAGTTCGATACGCGCAACGTTGTTTAAGGGTAAAGTTCAATAATGCGTGGGAAAATCATCGGAAACCGTTATTTGCGTTAATTTCAGTTAGAATTCTACTAAAACAATTAGATTATTCGCTCTCGATTTCTATATGAGGCGATAGTCGATTCGGCCTTCGACCTCATCAACTATCACCTCATAGAAATCTCGAGCTCATAATCTAATTGTTAATTAAAAGTAAATTTTTTAAATCTTTTTTTTTTTAATTAGAATTTACTTTTATATTTTTAATATTTGTAATTTAATGTTATCTTAGATCAGGACCTCTCTGTAGATCACCTACGGGTGAGAGAGCTTTCCTGTATAAATAGTATTAGTAGAATTCTACTTGTACACTAATGCAAATGCTGTAATCTGATTGGCTGAGCCATTGAACACTATCAGCCATTAGTGTGCAGTGGCTGGAACTCGCCTACGAAATGGCGACGTTTTTTCGTTTTGCCAAAGTTTTGGAGGGAAATTTTGATGAAAATGGATAATTAAAATCCTAGGAAGACTAAACGAAGGACATTTACGGTTTCTTGACTTAAGGACGTTCGCGCCCATTGCTACTGCGCATCTCTAGTGCGCACGCTTTTCATTGGTCACGCGCGTGCCACGTCATTTTCAAGCGCGCGCACCAAGTTGAAAACTCAACAAAATATAGAGCTGATGACCTTTGCGTTAACTTTGTGTGCGAATATTTTTGTTGGATGCTCGGTGACCCTCACTTTTTTTTCGGCAGATCACTTCCTTTTCTGATTCTTTCCATTATACTAAAAAACAAAAAAAATCTGTACGTGGGAAGTTTTAATTATTTCTCATATACTATTCAAATAGGGTCGAATTGGTACATGGATACAGGTGTGCGTAACTCAGAAGTTGTACTTTTTTAAGGCTAATTCTAGCTGATTTAATGCCATATGTAGCAAAGATATATCAAATAGGCCTATATATGCTATGTTAAACACACATAACTTAGATATGATTCTTCAACTTAATTATATGCCGATAGTAATGAATCCGGCCAGAATCGCCTCAGTGGTTGGAAATCCTAGAATTGCTATGATCTGTGATGTGCCTTATCTTCAAAACGAGTTCGGTGACCCCCGATTTTTTTTACGTTTTTCATCTAATCTTATCATTTTCTACCTACAGTCAAAGTTTTAAAAAAATCTGTACGTGGGAAGTTTTTGGGCGCGAACGTCCTCAAAAAAGTTGAAATTATTGAAAAAATATTGCGCGCGTGTGCACGACTTGATCAATTTTAATTGCCAACTCAATCCGGGCGATCTTTTTAAGGTCCAAAGTTTAATAATACGTCGAGAAATAATTGGAAACCGTTATTTGAGTTAAACTTTAGTAAGAATTCTACTAAAACAATTAGATTATTCGCTCTCGATTTCTATGAGGTGATAGTTGATTCGGCCTTCGGCCTCATCAACTATCACCTCATAGAAATCTCGAGCTCATAATCTAATTGTTAATTAGTATATACTAAAACAGTGGATAGTGTTAAACGCGTGCGCCGATTGGAACTCCTCAAATGATAAGGTCATGGATGCTCGTCGGACAATTTGAATTTAACTCGTAAAGGAGACTAATGTGGACATTGCTTGAGCTTCATTAGACTCCTAAAACATACCACTTAAATAGATTCGATTACGAGTCACGTTTCAAGAAAGAATCCCGCACGCACTTGTAGCCCCGACGAGCGTACTCCAAGAGAAAACAGAAATGAGAGCGTTTCTTTTATTATAATTTCTTTTATTATAATTTCATATCTTGTAGTTTTTAAAGTAATTTTAGCTATAGGTAATTTAGGTGTCCCCAATTAGCGTACGTTGTACGCTAGAGATTTCGACACGTAAATAAAGTTCTTCTTCTTCTTCTTCTTCTTCTTCTTCTTCTTCTTCTTCTTCTTCGACAGCTAAGCAGGGCCGTAGCCAGAAAAACATTTTGACTGAGGCAACAACTTATGACTGAGGCAATCAGTCCATGGTTGAGTTCTCTTCCTAGGTATTAGGTACTATAAACAACAAAAGCCAAAGAAATGACTGAGGCAAGTGCCTCGGTTGGCCTGTTACTAGCTACGGCGCTGCTAAGAATGGTTTCGTTATCAACACCCTTGTAAGAGGGACCAGGATCCTTGATTTGTACCAGAGACCAAGAGCAGCCTCTACATTTTCATATAGAAGTTTCCCCCAGGGTTTTCGAAAGCGCCGTTTTACAGTCGATTGCACCGTGTCAAGTTAGTTATTCTTTGAATTTCTGACGCAAGTAATCAATGTTCGAAGCTAATTTAATGTATAAATAGCTAACCGTTTAGGGAAGGTGTCCGAACAAGCAGTCGCTAATATCGCCTTGGAAAGGGAAGGGGTAGTCATATTTAGTCACCCATCCAAGCAGAAACTTCGTCGTACAGGGCTTATAACTTTGTGGAGCGGACGAGGCGCGGTGCTGTCCTTGTGATACTATGACCACTACCACTACCACTGCCACTACCACTACCACTATTTTGATGATGATGATGATTATAATTATTAATATCATAGTAAATGAATATACGAAAAATCATATATTTGAACTGCGGAAAAAGATATGAAGACATGATTAATCATCGCAGTTCTAGAAACAACTAAAGCAGCTGTGCATTTTTTTCTTCAATTAAATTCTTTCCAGGATTTTTTCCACAGTTCAGATATGGGCAATATGTGATCTTTGATCACAGGGAGCACACAATCTTGCTGAGCAGGGATAGAGTAAATAAAAGAACGAAATATGAGTAGTTTACCTTTGCCTCATGTTGTCATCTCTTAGCTCACGAGATTTTACTGTGAAAACTGCTGCTTACAAATCCTGCAAACACTGTAGCGGTAAACTCGTACCTAGGCCTTTCCGCGCTCAGGCAAAAAATTTTTAGGTTTGTATAAAATTTAACCTTGACAAATTTTATGCAAACCAAAAATTTTTTGCCTGAGCGCGGAAAGGCCTAGGTACGAGTTTACCGCTACAGTGTTTTGCAGGATTTGTAAGCAGCAGTTTTCACAGTAAAATCTCGTGAGCTAAGAGATGACAACATGAGACAAAGGTAAACTATTCATTCTTTTCGTTCCTTTATTTACTCTATCCCTACTCAGCAAGATTGTGTGCTCCCTGTGCTTTGATATATTCATATGTATTCTTCACCATCACAATGTGTCTAGCTCCCAGTTGGCTTGATAGCTCAGTTGACTGAGCACTGTACCGGTATCACAGGGGTCATGGGTTCGGGAAGGCCCGAATTTTTTTTCAGGCTCTGCGTTTTTAAAGCCTGGTACTGGCCATGTGATTGAATGTTGAAATGTTTAGGCTGGCCTTGTCCAGCCACATTTATTTAAGGACGTTCGCGCGAAAATTTTCCAGTCGATAGAATTTTTTTAAATTTTTACTGCAGGCAGATAATGAGTTACTTGTGCCAGAAATGCCCAAAAAATTGGGGGTCACCGTCTTCGTTTCAGAGATAAAGCGTGTGGAAAACTACCCCGATTTCGAAAAATTGTCCCATATAATTGAGCACGGTCTACAGGGGTTTAAAGTTAAAAATATCGAAGGTGAGTCAACGGAGGCAAACGATCTTAGTCATATTTTGTAGAAGTGGGTCTGCTGCCTAAATAATTTCAAATGTTACTAACGTTTTCACAAAATTTAACCGTTTAAGAGGCATTTGAAACCGCCGCACAGATCCACAAAGAGCTATTAAGAACGGAATTCGATGATGCATTTTGCCAAAAATTCAATTTTCTAGGCGATAGATTTTCTTAATTTTTTCGCTAAACGTAGAAAATCAGTAGAGGAAATCATCCATCCAAGGAAAAATTGGGTTCACCGAACGTCCAAGATCGTTTAATCTAGGCAAAGCTCTAGCAATATGGTCATCTGCCCTATCATTTGTTTATTTTATGACTTGGCGCGCGCGCTCATACATGAAGTGGCATGTGAATTTGCGTGCGCAGTAAGGATGCGCAGAAACAATTAGCGCGAACGTCTTTACGAATTCCAAATTTATGAGCAGTTTTGGTAAAAATTTAAAAAGTTTTCTAAAGGTGGTAAAATCTTACTCACATGTGTCTGAGTCCTTTTCTAAATTGTTTGCTATTATAATATTTGTATAGGCCTTCACAGAATATTTTGTATATATTGTATGAAGATCGTACAGAAATTTGATGTCATCGAGAGAAGGTGTACCAACCTGCAAGTGATGCGTTCTACAAAGAGGGTAAAAACTGGGACAGTGAAGTTTCCAAACGCACAAAGTCGTTAAAATACCACACAAAAAAAAAACCCTCGAATTTTTTCTAGTGGTGCCCGTTACTTTGTCGTACGATTCTACTGGTTAAAACTTTTCAGTCGACTCAGTTTCCGCCAGTGTCAATCACAGTGGTACATGCGAAGCATCGTGTCATAGACCTGGAAAAACAAAATCTCAACACAATAACTGTTTGGTTGTTGCTTTTTCTTTCCGAGTACATCCTTCCAACTGCGGAAGCCTTTGAATAAGCTCTCCTTCCCCTCCCCTCCCCCCCTTCCCTTTCACTCCAAATTGTGAGTGAAGAGAGCGGAGCGCGATATGGGAAAGAAGACCGCGATCTGGTGTTCTTTTTTCTCGCTGCCGCAGTGGAGATATTCTATTTTTTTCCTCTCTCCCGCCTCCGCGAAAAATGGAACGTCTGGTAAAGGCTTATCCATAAATGAGTAGTGTCTAATTTTCCCATTCCATTCTTGCTAGTATCACTGGTTTAGACTTAAACTCACACCTACGATCTGACAAAGACAATCAAAGAAAAGGAAGAGGGTATAGCCACGTCACATTGTTTTCAATCAGCCCCCCAAGGTGCATGCTCACTACACTGATTGCAGTCTAATTTTTATATTTCTTTTCTTTTTTTTTCTTTCTTTCTGTTTTTTTTGGAAAATCACGAAGAGGCGCAGTAACAGACTGAGACCGTGGTTACAAGTGTCAGTGTATGAATGCCGCAATTACCCGATAGCTTACAGCGCGCTGGACAGTTGCCAGTTCGCGGCAGTCTTCTTGCAGTCAAGTTATGCTCCGGCGCTCTGTTACTGCACGAGTATCACGTTTCACCAAACACTTCAAAACATCGATACAAGGGTTGTGACTTATTCTCAGTTTTAATTAAAAAGAAGTCCACAAATCAAACGCAGACTAACACAACGTAAAATTTGCATGATTGCCTTTGCCGGTTGGTAAGCAAAACGGTCGGCATTTTACCAATCAAATCAAACAAATTAGACAAATTTTTCAGCGCCTAAATTATGTCTACACGCCAAAACCATTGCAAAAAAAAAAAAGAAAGGAAAAAGCCTTAGCCAGCTATTGGCTTTGTTTCTGCAGTCTTGTTTCCGCAAGCTTGAACTTTTTCGGACAGTTCCTTTACGAGACTAAAAAGCAGCTAAGACCACAACTGACTGCAGCTTCTAGAAAGCTAAACACGTCAAACTGGTCGAGCAACTTTAGCAGACAAGTAAAGTACGTCATGTAAATTCACGGTGATATCTCGTCGGGCAGAGCGCCAATTCAAGCTAGTCTCTTTGAGCCGCTAGACTTGATCAGTCCTGTCCTGATCAGCTCTGAGTTCTGACTGAAGAATCCTTCTTAGACTATCGTTTCTACCTGTGACATACAAATCTTTTTTTCGTAGTTTTGATAGTTGTTTTTCCCACTTACAGTGGTGGAGTTTGCCAGGCCATTTGGATGATCCGTGTGAACACTGGAGCTTATGGCATTATACATTGTATCAGGAAACTTTACAGTTCCATACTTTCGGCTTCTCTTTCTTTGTTTTACATCCCCTTTATTCTTTTGGGATTTCTTTCCATTAAGGAGTAGGCCTTTCTTCTTTGTTTCGCTTTCCTCGGCCTGATGTTCCTCTTCTATTTCAACTTCTTCCTCTTCATCGTCTATATTTGATTGCCTGCCGTTTTCTTTTGAGTAGTAGTAAGCGAAGTTAGACACTATGACCGGGACAGGAAGAGCAATGGCTAACACGCCTGTGATGGCACAGAAACACCCAACTAACTTCCCACCTGCAAGAGCGGACAAGATAGAGACAATCAACGGTAAACTTACGGACATCTGTAGTGCAGTAAGCACGCTCTTCTTTCATTCGTCAGGCGGACATTAGGACCTTGGAATTCCAATCCAATAAATAAAAATTCCAAGATCGCGCACTTCACTTACGACCAGTTTAACAGGAGACCATCTGTACGAGATTGATGTAAAACGAGATAATCAAAAGCATAAGCACTAGACTGATGGTATACCTCACTTAAAACTAAATAAAAAATAATCCTATAGAACCTACGTACATAATACATGAATGTAAAAATAACGACAACAAGCAACCTATACATTAATACTTGGCAAGAATTAAGATCTCTCTTTTCTGCCCTTTTGCAAAACTTATCATTGTCTAAAATCAATCTCATTCGAAATAATCCGCTCACACGCATACGAAAAAACATTGTCCGGCCCGGTGAAGGACGTTTTTAACTTTTCAAATTTGTCCAAGTATCAATGCAGTTTTGGCAAATAATCTGAAAACTCCAATGTAAATTTGATTTTTTAGTTACATCATAAAATCAACGAGGACTAGACTGAGGCCCCCGCCGTTGTAGCCCGTGTTACAGGAACTTACAGCCACTCCTCACTCCCCCCAACCCGATTTTATTTTCAGTCTCTGTAACATAGGCAATATTCGTTGACTCCGTTTTCAAATTGAAATCTTTCGAATCTGTAAAGTGCAAAATAATAAAAATCTAAATCCGTTTAGTTTATAATGGCTGCGTTTTCGATGAAATCAATGAGCGATTTCGACTTCTGGTCAGTGTGCACGACTGCATGGCGAGATCAGTGACGTCACTCAGGCAGCTGGATGCAAGAGTAAATTAGCCTTGAACCTGTGGTCAAGGTCATCAAGGTATGGTTTGTTATTTATCCACAGGAACCGAATAGTCTACTCCCTCCTGATATCCCGCACCAACTTTGTTTGTCATACTCTTAATTTTTTTACAACATAAAAATGCTACCGAAAGAAAGTCTCTCACGGTCCTCAAAACACTCTACAATTCTCTCCCCCATTCCCCTTTTCTCTCGCTGTTTTACGGAGCGGTTCTCTCTCCCTACACTGCCCCAACTCTGTCCCAACCAGATCCCCACACGACCGAATCCGGGTCCGGCTTTGTATTGCTCTTCTGGTGCTGTTCAGCCCATCACGTAAATCATTTGCGAAGGACTAATGAAAGAACAAAATGTTTATCAGCACAGATTTGTTCAGTGCATATTACTGACCTCGTTAGTTGGTTTCGGAGACTTAGAGATGTTATTGATAACTTCTTTCAGTTTCGCTTCAACTTTCAGCCATTCATGTAAAAGAAAGGCTGTCATGATATAAAAAAGTGTTAAGCTGCACACAACCACAAAGGCCAAACGTTCCAATCATTTGTCTTCGTACACTGGACTCAAATTATGTGCCTTCAATGACGCGGGAAACTTAAAATTTCTGAACATGGTTAACCAGTGAAAATTGAATCCAAATCGCTGGTGGTTGTTTTGGGGGTTTATTTAGCGGTTTATTGCAGGTTTGTGGGTTAAATTGTTGACTGCTATACTGTAGCTCAAACGATTCGACAACGCAAGAAACCTTGAGAGTCCGGCCTTATTACGAAGCGGGAAAATCAAACAGGTGTGGGTGCTTTTCAGTGAAGAGACATGGCCGTGCTTGTTTGGATGAAGGCGTTTAACAACACGTCTTCAATGCCCTTTTTAATCGCACAGGAATAAAACAAACTCTCAAAACTCAAAAGAAAATCACTTTCTACAAATGTTAAGTCTCCAAACTTCCAAAGTCAAAACTGGTGTAAAGTTAAAATCGCCAAAGACGACCACTTAAAAAGGCTGTTTCAAGATGTAAATTTTGAGTCCGAATTTTAAATCCTGGCCTGCTGTGTTTGTGTCCAAAATATCTCGGATGTAAACTAAATTAAGCATTGTTACGCGAGAATTCTGAGAGCACTAGGTCGTATCATTAATAAGATAAAGACTTAGATAGTTGAAATTTCGTAAAAACATCGCCGAAGCGTGATATTTCGTGTTGAATGCTATTGTCTCCGTAGCCAAGGAACAATGCTTAATAAGGTGCAATTGTAAAAGCAATTCATTTTTATCGGAGGCTCTGTCTTGTGTTTGTCTTGTGATTATACATGAATGAAAACCAGCTTGAATTTTGCCAACAGATATAAACAAAGGCTTTAAACAACGGGTTATTCATAGATAACATTATATCTATTCTGATAATCATTACTTCTGGTGGTTTTTGTTGAATTAAGACTGGACAGTTGCTTATAATAATCATTTTCGAAAGCAAGTTTTTAATTTAATATGCCGAAAGTTACTTCAATCTAAATTGTAAATAATTCAAAGTGCAAGCAAGTACAGTACATACCTAGAGTCTTGGGTGTTATGTCTCCATAGCCCACAGTGGTCATGGTGATAATAGCCCACCAAAATGAATGAGGAATGCTTACGAAATCATTACCATCTTCATTGCTGATTTCTGCGTAATAAACAGCACTGGAGAACAAAACAACTCCCATGCAAAGAAAGAAAAACAGGAGTCCTAATTCCCGCAAACTTGCTTTCAGCGTGTGCCCAAGTATTTGAAGTCCTCGCGAGTAACGCGACAGCTTAAAAATTCGGAAGACTCGCACAAGTCGTACGGAACGAAGAACAGCCAGTGAGGAAACATTGGCTGAATCCTCCATGGGCAAAGTTATATAGAATGGTATAATCGACACTAGGTCGATAATGTTCAAAACTGAGACGAAAAATTTCCACTTGCTAGGGCTAAACACAAGGCGAATGACATACTCCAAGGTGAACCAGGCAATACAAAAGGCTTCAATAACAAAGAACGGGTCGTCTGTTTTCTTTTTTGACGTTGTAGAATTCGTCGTTTCGTTTGTTTTTTGAGCAGGATCTTCCTGAAACTGTGGCAAAGTCTCCACGCAGAAAAGAACTATCGATAGAACAATTATACACACAGACCAAATTGCGATTCCTCGCGCGAAATTTGACGTGTCTGGATGTTCAAACAGCTCCCAGACTTTCCTTTGTAGTCTGTTTTTCGGTAAAGGTCGTTGAGTTGCCTCGGTGGGCTGTTCTAAACCATCGCCGGCTTGAAGTAGAGCCTTTGCTCCGAGATCAAAGAAGCGGACATCGCTTATAAATACCTTTCGAGGGATGTTAGGTGGCCGAATTAGGATTCCATTTGTTTGATAGTAAGCAAGTATCGACTCGAAACAAACACGGTTGCGGTCAAAAAAATATTCATTGTTGACAGGATCAAAGAAGTCCTTTCTTCTCTCTTTGTCTCCAAGAAGTGATTCAGGAAACGATTCAAGCGTCTTTACGTACGTCTCGTATCGCTGCCCAGAAATATTTATTACCACTCTTGGTCCTCTGAGTGCGTCATTAGAACCGGACCTGAAACGAACTGAGCTAACCCTGTTCGCTACGGTTGTAAGTTCAGGTTCGTTTTCGTTGGAATCAAGGCCCAAGGTAAGAAGTCCTTCCATATTTTTCCTGTTTGCACTGCTCTAAATTTATGCTTGTAACGCTCGCATTCCTTCAGAAGCCAAAAGTCATTTCAAATTCATGAGTTCAATTTGGCCGGACTAAAACATTTGTATCATTACACTGCGCTTTAGCCTGCTGTAAACATTGCTCAGCTCTTTGGAGCGTTTCTTTCCATCTTGCACGAGTAGTTACAATCCTCAACCACTTCGTCACTAGCAAACATCTTTTCTGTGTCGGAGAAATCGATGTCCTTTTCGCTGCTTGTGGTTCACCTCGCTAAGCACCTCAAATCTGAATAAATCATTACAATCTAATTATGTAACAGTAATTGATATTCCAAAAGATGAAATCAATGTTCTTGTTGAGCGTCTTTGTGTATTCGTGGTTGAAATTTTGATGGCCTGCCTGCAAGTTTTTTTCTGATTCTGAGCTTGTTCTGCCACAGCTCTCGAGCTGACTCGCTACCTTGTTGATGAGTACGACAATTCAAGCAAACTTCTCGACGCTAAACACCACAGATCACTTACAATACAAACAGTTAACGCGCTTTCAAAATAACTACAAAAACAAACATTTTCCTATGAACCAAGTGTTATTGATAATTCCCTGCCATAAAAAAATATTTCGAAAGGGAGAAACCTTTAATTTCTGTAAGTTCTTGGCGTATGAAAAAGAAAATTTATGTAAACACAGTGATATGAGGAAATTCAACTTTTGTCGACAGACAAAACGTCAAAATAAGCATTGGGTGAATGTGATCGATGTTAACGCTTTCGTGCATTGAAAACAGCTTATTTCAATCTTTATCAGACTTGTATTTGCCATGCAGCCATTTATAAATTAACTTGGAAAAGTTGGGTTTGAATTGCCAGTTTGCGTCGGACAATGTATCACGCCAAGATAAGAAATAAGCGGCTAAAGGTCACCCTCTAACTCAGCTGAAACCATGTGAACTCTGATAGCTTTATTATGTACCTCTTTCGTTGCGAAGTTTTTTCAGAGCTGATATTGCCCGCTTGATATGTCCGCGATTTTTGCATTTTCAAACCTTGCCATAGGACAATTGACCAAACTGTTCATCGACTTTAGAAGTATTTTATCCAAACAACCACAATTTAGAAGTTGTAAATAGTTCGAGACACGCATTCTTAAAAACAGATTGAAGACGTTTGGCAGTTAAACATGGCTAACTGGTCCAGCCTTCTGTCTGTCTTCAGTGGAGTCTCTCTCATCACAAATTCGTCAATTTGAAGCTAAAATTCGAATTTTCCGTCTCTGCTCTGATCAGAACGTGCTCAAAAAGTACGTAAAAATGCCAAAGTTTCATTAAACTGGATTTTCAACAGAATTAAATAAACAATCAAGTTATAACTTGACATTTCCCGGGATGTCAAGAGTAAATGTCTGACAACAACGCTATCAGCAGATCAGCCTTGATCCAATATAACATTATGTATTTAATACCATTCAATATACCATACCTGCTAAACAGTTTACCCATCGCACAATTTTAGTTAATTAAAAGAAATACTAGTTGTTGCCGAATTTTTGGCATTTCGTGACCTATGTATTTTTGTACAAAAATATCTGAAGGGTTAATAAGGTGGAAAACGTCCACAGCAAATAGAGACAACTTTCTTCGTACAAGTTGTAAAGCCAAGTCAACCCGAGACAACACTAAGATTTTTTCACGATGAAATAGTTCCAAAAAGTCATCAATGAACACGCCATCAAACTGAATTGAGTGTTTTTACAGAGTGGAAGAGACACCATAGTGGTCTCTTGCCAGCTTTTGAAGTTGTTCAAGGAAGATGAAGGTGAGAACAGTATGGGGTCCAAGACGGAAATAGTACGGTGTAAATCCTTTCCACAGCGAGAAAAGCCCTTCTTGTCGAATCACTCTGACGAACACATCCTACCAACAGAAAGAAAACATGATAGCATAACGTATATGAAGTATGCAAGCTCCCAACAGATCTTTTGATTGAGCGCTAAAAGGGTAAAGGCTGCATAAAAAGGGCGTGATTCCCTTGGCAGTATATCATAGGTGATGGCGACGTAACCTTCCTGTTTTTTGTCGAAATGTTTTTGTCCACAGCAATTTTCAAATCATCTACAATCCTATCAAATGCGAGACTACGCGTTCCATACTGAGACGCGATGGCAAAAGAGATTTAAGGTGGCTCAAAACAGTTTCCAGCACATTCCAAGTCTTAGATTTTGATGTGTCTTTATAACCACTCTTTATCAATTGATGCTACAATCATGGTATCAAAATGTTGCCCAATCACCGGTGAACACGTTGGTATTATTTTCGTGATACATTAGGTTAGCATAGCAACACTATGAACTGCTAAAAACACCCTTCATTTCAGCATTAAGCGCTTATAGTTCAAAAACGGCACGGTGAAATTTTTTCTTATTGCAGAATTTTGACAAGAAGGATAAAATGCAACTTTTGGCAAAGTTTAAAAAAATTCTGTACATGGGATTCAGAGCCACCTTAACTTTTCGAAAATTTAAGGTGGCTCTGAACCCCATGTACAGAATGTTTTTAAACTCTGCCAAAAGTTGCCTCTTAACATGCTTATCAAAGGTTAATAATAGAAAAAAATTCACTGTGCCGTTTTTGAATTATAAGCCCCTAAAGTTGTAATTAAGGGTGTTTTTATAAGGTCATACTGTTGCTATGGTAACCTACTGTGTCACGAAAATGATAACAACGTGTTCACTAATGATTGGGCAGTGTTTTAATACCATGATTGTAGCATCAAGAGATAAAGAGTGCTTATAACGACCCATTTTGAGCCACCTTAAAGGATCTCGAGTAACAACTGCAACAACTGCGTAATTTAGAATCTTCTCCA
>JAHPZR010021755.1:27500-57213 GCA_019787425.1 Platygyra sinensis
ATTTATTAAAGTAAAAATCTCTCTATGAGCTCTCCTGATTTATTAGCAACTTTAATTATTAGCGGAAAAGAATCTCCCGAACGGTCAAATGTGAGTTAGCGAACGAATGTTGTTGACATTGACCCCAACTGTTTACACTACTGGCTTCGGCGATGACTCAACTAAAATTAATATTACAGCAATCTTTTTAAAAGAAACAAGAAAATAAAAGGAAAAGGTGTTGAAAAACTATGAAATAATCATAAAAGGCTGCTCATTTCTATGGGGATAAGACATTTTAAATCAACGCCTTCTTCAACCAAGAATGCGTGATGCGTGACGGAACGGTCGTGATGACGATCGGTAATGGTCAGTCAAAAGAAACGTGAGGCTTGAGATATTTCTCGATATTTTGGCGTAAAATAAGTCTCATCGAGCTCTCCAAGCGTTAAAACTCAATAAATCTAATCAGGTAATGTCAAAAAGTTCGCTGAGAAACTCAAAACCGCATTTTAGGCAACAATTGATATTCGTCATTTCCACACAAATTGTTGAAATTTCCGCTACTTTGTCGAATTTTTTGCGTATCAAAATTATGAGTGCCCACAACTTTTAATACAGATAATTGTAGCTTAGGCCTAGTACATTACGCTGATAACAGTCATCATTCATGAAGAGGTCCCACTTTTGAAAAATATCTGTTTGTTTGGAGGCTATGTCGGCAAAGATGGCAAAGACGTCTTTAAGCAGATCACGTTACGACGTCATAACTTTGCTTGCGTATAAGATAAGCAGAAAGTTTTTAGTTGGGTGGAAAGAAGAAAGAATTATGCAGTAATTCTGAAAGAATTAGGTTGTTTCATTGAATGTGCAAAGTTTGAGCAAGCATAGCGTAACCCCCAATTTTTGGGGTTTCAATTTCCGGTTTTTGTGGTTTTCGGGGCGCCTACAAAAAAAATTCCTCAAAAAATTAAAAAAGCGAATCTATCGAAATAAAGGCCATTTTCGTTCATTGCATATGTTGTTTGACTTGTGTAGAAAAAATGGAGGCGATCCATTTTTCACGAAAATTTGAGTGGTCGGTTCTTACACGGACACGCTCTTAAGTATTTTTCTCTGTGGTGTTCTTAATGGAATATTCCTTAACTTCATCTCTGGCCTTAAAAGGAATATTGGCCAAACAACAAGTTTTGTTCCAAATCAAAAGGTGGTGTTTATGCCGTAAATTGTTGAAGCTATGATGTGACATATGAACCAGAGTTTTCATATGAAAGCTAAGATGACTTGTATGAAATAACATAGACGTTCAAAAAGTGATCTTTTGACGGTAAGCGATCTTAGCCAAAGCACTTTGGTTCTCCAACAGACTCACTTAGCATCCTGCCCTCTTAAAGATGTTTCCTGTACCAATGACAACTGTCAAGTTACATTGAAACGGAGAGACCTCAGTGAACATGTGAGGGTTACGTGCCAGTGGAGGATTGTACCGTGTGAACACTGCAGTGAGCCACACCCAAAATGTCAAATGGAGGTAAAAGTATACCGATTAGAGCTTTGCTTAAATAGAAAGTAAAACTTTAATAAAGGACAGTTCACAGAATGTTTTTGAAACCAGCTCATTAAACCTTTAAATTTTGATCTTATTAAAGGAATTTTCCTGATCAGGAGCCATTACCCTGTCATGATCAGTTTTATTTTTTCATTGGTTCCCGTTATTTTTGTATTTCCTTACAAATCACTAATTAAATCTAATAAGACAATAAAAAATTATCACATTTTGTCAGTATGCAAATACGGAAATACTCGTCTAATTTTTTACCAAAATAATGTACACAGTGCTTATCTTGCCCCGTGATTGGTTCATCAAACTAATGATATTCTTTGCCTCCAATCTAACGGTTTCTCCTTTTCTTATGACAGCAAAATTAGAATTCTGTTTTATTTGTCTGTTAATGAGGTCGCTTAGGCCCCGGCCAAACGATAGCAACATCTCAACGCAACATATCGCAATAATGTTGGCCCAGCATTTGCAAGTTCCAGCCAAACGATCGCAACATTTGAACGCAACATATCATAACATTGACGGGCGCAACATGTTGCATGCGTTTGGCCACCCTGTTGCGACGTGTTGCCACATGTTGCGAGTTGAAATTCGAACTAGGGCGCATGCCCAGGCATAACATTGTTGCACGAACCTGGCCAAACGACTACAACATCATGCAACATCCACAAATGTTGTATGAAAAATTTGACCATTTTGAAATTTGAGCCAACAACACCCAACATGTCGCAACAAGTCGCAATAGGGTGGCCAAACGCACGCAACATGTTGCTTCTAACAATTTTGCGATACGTTGCGTTGAAATGTTGCAATCGTTTGGCCTGGGCTTTAACCTCACATTCAGTACTAGTTTTGGTAGGACGTTTTTCCAAATACCAGTCACTAATAAAAGCGCTAAACTGTGGTTCGAAATCTGATATTTTGTTTACCATCAAGAAACAAGACAGTTATTAAAACATGAAACTCCCCATATTTTGGTAAACACGTAGTGTTATTGAACTCCAGTGCGGGAGAAAGCACAAGGGTTTTTTCGTTTTCTAGAACAACAAATGTGACACTTTTGGTTTATTGTACTAAAATCTGTTGGTTTTCTCGTATAAAACAAACTTAATAAAAACTCAGACAACTATCAAATGTAACTTACTGAAAAGGCAGTTTTCACATAGCTAAAGTTAGGCAAGTGATATTTTAAGAAATAAGAGATATTTACTTTTAGGATCATGTCCAAGAAAAGTGTAAATTGCGTCCATTACCCTGGCCATACAAGTGCGCCTGGCACTCTAAACCTGAGAGACAAGGTGAGGATGAGGGTGAGGGTGACGCATATGAGTTTCCTTCTCCTTCTTCTTCACCTACTCCTCCTCTATCTCTTCCTCCTCATCCTCATCTTAATTATCGTCATCATCATCGTCATCATCATCATCATCATCGTCATCGTCATCATCATCATAATCTCATTGACTCCATCAACAGCGGAAGCATCAGCATCATTAAGAACCGTTCAAGTTTGCTTGAATGGTGACGAACTTCATGGAAATTTACGAGTTTTGCGGTATTTTGTTTTAACTGCAGGATCATTTTAAAACATGTGAACGCTTTCCAGTAAGGTGCCCAAACAATTGCGAAGCACTAATTTCTCGAAACATGGTGAGTCACCTCACTACTCCTTCTCGTCTCGTCTCGTCTCGTCTCGTCTCGTCTCGTCTCGTCTCGTCTCGTCTCGTCTCGTCTCGTCTCGTCTCGTCTCGTCTCGTCTCGTCTCGTCTCGTCTCGTCTGGTCGTGTCTTGTCGTGTCTTGTCGTGTCTTGTCGTGTCTTGTCGTGTCTTGTCTTGTCTTGTCTTGTCTTGTCTTGTCTTGTCTTGTCTTGTCTTGTCTTGTCTTGTCTTGTCTTGTCTTGTCTTGTCTTGTCTTGTCTTGTCTTGTCTTGTCTTGTCTTGTCTTGTCTTGTCTTGTCTTCGGCATTTATTAGAATTTTGGTTTTCGCCTTTTCTTTGTGAAAATGTATTACACTGATTAGTCTTTAACAACCCACGTAGTAGCGGAAATGAAAACAAAAAAATTGATTCTGTCATTAATTTTGTTTTCTGTAAGCCTGTTGTTTGCAGTTGTTTGTTGTTTGCAAAGTAGCTGTAGCCGTCAAAGTAGCTGTAGATCCACGAGCGATAGCCCAGTGGATCCACAGGCTGAGGATCCTTATCAAATCATGTGTAACTGAGATCCTCATCAAAACGAGGTCATCTGTTATCACGCGGCCATTCAAAAGCCAGAAAATTTAACTCACAACTGCCAAATGGTCTATTAGTATAAATCTACCAGTGCTCTATCACTTTTTCTCTCTCGGTCAAATGTTTCCTTTAAGAATATCAAATTTCCTTAACGTAAACACTTTATTATTTTAATAGAAGGCTTGAGCTCATAATCTAATTGTTAATTACTATTTTATTGATTAGTATTATTGTCCAAAAAGGTGCCAAAAAGTTCCCAAAAAACAGGCATCACAACAATCTTGACAGTAAAAGAGGACAACCAATTTTGTTTGTGTTATTGTTGCCTTTCAGGTTTCAAATCACATTGAAGACTACTGTCCATTGACCAAAATTCCGTGTCCATATGCGCGGATGGGTTGCCGCGCAGAGGTAAAATATTTTGGCTAAGATAAATCCATACATACTTTATTGGCTCGTCCCCAGGAGGCTTTTCAGTCACGTTATGACTGAGGTGTCCCTGATTTGTACATGTCCCGCTCGCCAATAGCGTGTCTTAAAGGATTGCGTTTTGTTTTTTGGAATACTGACTAGGAACCGGTTCAAGTGATGAAAGCTGAATGCTTTTTTTCTCTGGCCATTCCAAGTAGTGCAACCGACAATGAATTTTACACTTTTTTAACAATTAAAATGAATCTTGTTTTGATACTGTTGTTGTTGTTGTTGTTGTTGTTATCGTTGTTGAAGATGAGGACTAGCATCTTTCGTTGCTCAGTTTCATATTTACATATTTATCTGTTCTTTGAACCGACAGAACTGTAAAGAAGTTATAGTTAAGTGTTATGTTGTACTGTTTTGTTACCAAAAGGGCCTCCTTCCTTGTTATGGAAGATCCACTTCTACTTTTTTTACAATGTCTTTCAATTAAAGCATGTTCTGTTGTCACGCAATCAACGTTTTTTGTTTCGGACCTGCTAGTGATTTTTATTTTCCTTCTTTGGACTTATTTTCCTTTCCGACCGATCGACGCTATAAAAAAAAACAAAAAAAGAAGAAGAAGAGGATGGCCTAAAGGAAAGGAAAACGTTACAAGTATAATAGGTGAAAATTAGTAGCCTTGTTATTTTGAAACAAATAGTTTAATTTAGAGTATTTTATTTTCAGGTGCAAAGAAATCAACTTGAATTACATATCGAATGCGAGACTAAAAGTCACCTCGACTTAGCGTGCGGTGAGTTAAGGGACACCCAAGAGAAATTAAAAGAGAAGATAATACACTTTGACAGACTTGAAGAGAGGGTAAACATTTTACACGAGCAACTTGATATTCAACACCAGCATCAAAACAATGTAGATTTAATACAACAGCAACACCAACGGAGAGTTAATATCCTTCAAGATCAGCTTGAACAAAAAGTTAAAACTTGCCAAACAAAACTAGAGCAGAAGATAACTATGGAGCACAAAAAGTTTTTTGGCGGACTCGAAACGAGGGTAAACATTTTACACGAGCAATATGAAGAGAAAATAAATAATATTCAACACCAGCATCAAAACAATGTAGATTTAATACAACAGCAACACCAACGGAGAGTTAATATCCTTCAAGATCAGCTTGAACAAAAAGTTAAAACTTGCCAAACAAAACTAGAACAGAAAATAAGCATGGAACGCAAAATATTATTGGCTTGTTTTGTGTTAGGACTGGTGTTTTTAGCGTGTTTAGTGTCATAGGCATGACCTGACGAAACTTGAAAAAAACTTAGACGTGGATGGTTCTAGCTTTACTTACCTACCTTAAAGGCTGCCAATGGTATGGATGTCAATGTTCTAATAAAAAGGTGTTTTCGTGGTGACAGTATTTTGTCGGGCACGCTTTTCAACTCTGTAATTTTCTTGTTCTTATGAGTTTTATTAAATTTAACTTCATGTATGTAGTTCAGGTTGTTTCATCTTTAGGACTCATTTAGTGGCAGCTAGCTTTGTTTTCTCTCAACTCGATTAAAACTCATTGTAGCTCCCTAAAATTCTTTAAATTGCTTGCATGCTCTTCGCCAGCGGCGTATGTTCAAAATCTAACTGACTGAAGGCGAGGAAATTTATTTTGCTCAGGCAAGAGACTTCTGGTCTTTTGCTCGAATTCATCAGCGGAAAATATGTAAATAACAGTTAGGAAACAGCAGTTGATTTATTTTTAATTTCTAGTTAAATAGATTTTGGAATCTTTTCTCTACGTTGTAACATGCACAAAACGTAAATGACGTGTACGTTGTTTTACGGTCTTTTACAACTGAAGCTATTCAAGGTAAGCACACATTTACATAATTATTACTTTTTACTCTTTTTAGAAACTTTTGTAGGGCATTGTGTTGTTTTCTTTAGATACACCACGACATCAATTGAGATGAACTATTGTTATTACAATGTGAGGTTTGATGATGATGGTCAAGTAAATAGGAGATTTAAGGACGTTCGCGCTAATTGCCAGTTTCTTCGCATTCTTACTACGCTTTACTACTTACTACAAATTTACGCTCCACTTCAAGCATCCAGCCCGCGGTAAGTATTAAAAATAAGCAATGATCGATAGGGCAGCTGGCCATTGCTATAACTTTTCCCGGACTAAATGTTCTTCGGTAATCCCTGTTTTACTTTCAATGGATCATGATCTCTGCGGCTTCTCTACGTTTGGCGCAAAAATGAAGAAAGTCTATCGATTAACAGTTTGAATTTTTTTTCCAATTTTGCTGTTTCAGTTTTAGCTCTCCGTCTAACTGTGCGGCGGTTTCAGATGCCTCTTGAAGGGTTACGTTTTTTGAAAACGTCGGCAACATTTGGAATTGTTAACGCAATGATTCACTTATACAAAATATTACTACAATGGTTTGGTTCCGTCGATTCATCTGTCAGTTTGATCTTTCAACCCTGGAGACCATGCTGATTTTCGCGCGCTAAGTTTTAAAATCAGTCTAGTTTTCCATACTCTTAATCTTTAAAAGGAGGTCCGTGATTGCCATCTTTTTCATTTTTTTTTTTTTTTTTCATTTCTGAAATACTAACGTAATTCATTATCTGTCCGCGGTAAAATTTTGTAGAAAATCCATCGAATGGAACATTTTCGAGCAGACGTCCTTAAACGGTAAGAGAAATATAATCCTAGGTTGACATACATGTAACAATTAAAGCAATGTAGAAACCTAAATTGAACATAAAATAAAGGATCAGTAGATGTTGATATATGGTCGATGTATTTTCCTTCAGAAGTTTAGCGTGAGCATCTCAGTCTTTGCGCTAACTCATTAATGTTCGCACATGGGGTCTGTGGAGACTCCAGATAGGTATATAAGATTGTCAAAGCGTCAAGTACCCTGGATGCCAGAGGTATTCTCGCTCGCCAGCGCGGCGAGGAGCCTCCGTCAGAGCGAGGTAGTGCTGGCCGGCGAGAGACCTCTGGCTCATGCAGTTAAGACTTTTGAGCGCGCCGATCCAATCACGTTGCCATTTATTTCTCTAGAGTCAAGATTTGACCCTGGGAATCTGATTGGTCGCTTGGAAAAACGTTTCTTAAAAGGGCTGCTATTGGCTAAGTGCGCCATGATCTTGGCCAAACCGGTTTTACAGTCTTTCCCGTAAAACCGTCAACGCCAGAGAAAATTTCTGGAATGTTATTCTTTCGCCGAAATGAAACCGCAAAAGACAACCGCCAAGCCGCAGCATTGGTTAGTCACGACTTGACGCGAAACAACGAGCTGGCTTTTTCTTTTCTTAGTTTTACCGTTTTTAAATACTGAAATTTTTCTTTCTCGATTTCGGCTTTGGTATCCCCAAAGATTACATATGACATTTTACGGAAAAGCGATGGTAAATCAAGAAGACAGGATCAGTCGGTCAGACACAGCTGGACAGCGCGTCTGACAGCGAGAAAAAATGAGCCAATAACAAGCAATGTTCCTCTGTGTTTGTTTCACGTGCAGTTCAAAAGGTCATGCTAGTTGGCTGTGGTTGGTGATTTTCGATCCGTATTCCTTTATAGCTGAGAAACGTTTACCCATGACGCGAACATGTACCGTTGAGAATTTTTACAATTTGCACTCACTTTTAGGTCTATTCGGTAGTTTGGTTTTTAACAGACGGAATCAAGTGACTAGTGTTGGTTTGTGGTAAAAAATAGCTTTTTCAGAGAGATAAAAAGGGAAAATTGAAGATTTCTTGGAGAAGAAAGGGCCAGTGATTCGTGAAACGTATTAAAACACGAAACATGACACGCATATTTTTCTCCACGTGGGTAAAACCAGTTTGCTGTGTATCTAAAATAAGCTCTGACTGTGGATGTCAATCAAGGGAAATTGGCGTCGTCATGGAAGTGAGGTTGTTATCCGTTGGTGCCAGAGCTTTTTTTCTTTCCTCGCGACTCGCCTTCGCGGATTCGCCGCTCAATATTAGAGAGTTTACGAAACCACGACGGCGACGGCGAGGACAACGTCGACAGAAAATGAATTTATAGTCTTCTTCGAATCTCACGATACTCTAAAATCACTTACTTTGTTTATTACCGTCAAAACTATCACAAAACTAAATCCGGAACACAGCGATAAATTTGAAAAAAAAAATACAAATTTGGCCGTCGTGGTCCACGTTCTCCAGACGACGCAAGATTTGGTCATTTCACGTCGTTGTTTCGCAGAGGCCGACAAAGAAATGTACAAAGAGTTATAACGCACGTGCACAGCTATTGTTCTGCTCATTAATTCTTTTGTTCAGTGACGTTGTCGTTGCCGTTGCCGTCGTGGTTTCGTAAACTCTCTATTCCGTCATCCCCAACGAGAAAAAAAACCTCTGGCACCCAGGGTAAGCGTCAAGGTAGTCATCACGTGCAAAGCTAGTCGGCCGTTGTTGCAATAGAATTATTTCTTTATTTATCGTAATACCGTCCTCTCCAGAACAAAGAACCCAACCAAAGGTGGAGACAACACAGCTCATCCTGATACTGTCGCAGGCGAAGTTGCAAACGTTTTTTTGAAGAATCAGCTGTACGAGAAAGTCGAAACTCTTTCGTCCGGCATCGTTTTCCAAACTGCGACCGAGACGCAAAAGCTATGCAGAGTAGCCCAAGCAGAAAAATTAAAGTTTTGCAGGCTGCCCTGGACTTTGTGGAACCCTTGACGAAGTTAGCAATCTATTTTAGCCGCTAAGAACAATGAATAAGCAGAGAAGAAGGTTGCTGAACATGCTGAACTAAGGAAGAACCTTACCGTACCACTACGACGAAAAAACGATTGTTTTTTTTTCTTGGATTTCAAAACTATGTTAACTAAACACTAACTGACCCAAGTTTAAAGTTCTGATTTTAAAAAGACACCTGTTTATTTTAACTGGAATTTTCTTATTTATTTGTCCGCCATTATTAACTTTGAAATCTTGAGAGAACTAGATCGATGAGAAAATGACGTCAAGGATGCACTATTTTAAGAATGCAATGCGTATGTAGGCGGCTGAATTAATATGCAGCACGGAAGTTTAAGGCTTTCAGACTGTTAAACTCGTGCTTTGCAGTTATAACAAATTGCGTTTACATGGGGAAAAAAGTGAAGCGATTGGCTCGCCGTCAAGGAATACAAGACAGAGGAACTAGCCAGCGACTCTAAGGACGAAAGACCAATTTGGAAAGCACAGGAAAGAACCTTGAATAGGAGGAAACAGATTGCGTCAAGGAGCAGGACAGGCAACCGACTGCCTGGAAAAGAACGTAAAAAAGGGTCATAAAACAAACAAAACGAAAAACCAAATTAAAATAATTAAATGAACCTTTCTTAGGACAAACGAGGAAATAGATTAAATAAAGAAATAATTCTACAGCAACAACCTCCCCATAAACGATCCCAATAGTGCAGTCTGCACTAAAAACGGTCTTCCTTACTAAACAGCGCTTCAAATCACACATCCCAGAAGGTAAACAGCCCTCCCTCCCTCTCCTAAAGATAAAAAAGAAATAATTCTACAGCAACAACCTCCCCATAAACCATCCCAATAGTACACCTTGCACTAAAAACGGTTTTCCTTACTAAACAACGCTTCAAATCACACATCCCAGACGGTAAACAACTCCCCCCCTCCCCTATGTTCAGTGTTCCTCGCAAATTTCAGTATGATCACCATCTTTGAGAATGTAGGGGGGGGGGGGGGGGGAGGGTTGTAGCGGCAAGGACCTTATAGGCACCCTTGTCGTCCAAATTAGAAACAATGTCTTGAGACCTCTAGCAAGAAGTGGCCAATATCGGATATTGGCAGCCGGGTAAGGTCTTAGATTAAGGTGGCTCCCTAGAGTTTTACTGAGACTCAATAACGCGCGCTACCATTGCCTGCCAAATGTCAGTATTAATCGCGCGTTCAAAATGACGCAAGTAACCCTAAGCAGAAGCGAAATCACCTCAGCACTTAAAAGGCGTTAAATCACTTCGGTATAAGTGGCAATAGTTTCAAACTCCGTTCAAACATGTGTTTAAGCCTAGGGCCAAAAAAATATGACAAAAAGCTCTATAAATAACCGCTAAAAGAGCTCTAATTTACTCTTGCTTTCTCGCACGCGATACATGGCGTCACATGAGCGTGCGCCAAAATGAGTACCCACGTGCGATATCACGCGTGTTTTTCTGATTTTTGTGACGTCACGTGAGATAATAAATGCTAAGTTTCTCGCGTTTCCTTCGGTGGATTTTTTTAAATTTGGCTCAGTTGTAACCATATACAATTCCTATAAAATACCCTATTTTTGTTAAAATCTGTCAGGCTAATCTCATATATTTAGAATAGTGGGAAATTACAGAATATTGGAAAAACCGTCTGAACAACCTGACTTTTTACCAGTTCAAAATGTCAGGCAATATCATTTCCATGATGTGGCGAAATATGAAAAAATTTCACCGAAGGAAAGTCTAAATATTAAGGAGTTTAGGTCAAAATGAGGAAAATATCTGCCTGACTGCATGTGGCTTCTGCTGTTATTAACTTAGAACAGTACAGTAAAACAAATTATGTTGCAATAAAACGAACTAAATACGAAAACGAATTTGGGCTCGTAGCTTTGCACAAAATCTGTTGATCTCCAAATTTTAGAAATGAGACTTTCAGTAACTTGAATTAAACATCTTACCTCCAAGTTAGTTGGCTTTTTAGTGGGGCGCAGTAAAAATAGCATTTTGTGATTTAGAGACAAATTGTATGGGGAAGTTAAAACTTCAAGAGTAATGTAGCCTGCGTAGCTGGCGGGATGCGTGAGCGGGCGAAGCCCGCGAGGATTTCGCGAGCGGCGAAGCCGCGAGTGAAATTCCCGCCTGCCACATTTGGTATGGTTTTTGCTTGCCGCCCACTTTTAGCACTTTTGATGAATCAATTAAATAAGCCAATCAGAGAACGAAGTGTAACATGAAACATGAAACTAAGCCGAACAATCGCATATACAACACACAAAACAGTCAACAGACTTGCGTGTAAAGAGCTACATTTGAATCCTGTGGTAGCAGAGCGATCAAAGGAGGAATAAACCTATACATCGAGCGCCAGAAACATAAGCTCGATCAGATAGCGGCAAGAAATATAAAAATTTCTCTAGACAAGCGTATATAGCTTTCTCGAAGTAAAGCCATGGCGGCTCCGATGAAAAACTTACGAAGGCAAACAGTTCTAATCACAGCCGCCCGGCGTCACAATGTAGAATGCAAGTAAGCAACACCATGCAACACGTTCACATAAAACGTCATATCTTGTCCCTCAAAAGCAAATGCTTGGAGATTTAAAACATATGTTGCAAAATTAAAGAAATGAGGCAAAAACACATGGCAAATTACAGAGGTGTCAAACTCGGCGAAGCGACATGTATACAACAGCGGAAATCATGTAGCCCTATGACCTCTTAAAATTTGCCATAGCACGATCTACGGCTCTACTCTTCTTTAAATTCCTCCTTATAACACAACATGAAGTGCTCTTCATAAACACGAGTGAAGCGACAAAAAAGTCGAGTGACCCAACAGCCGGAACGGCAAATGTCACGAACCGTAGAAGTCGTGTAAGTTTTAGTCAACCCCATTTTAAACATCATTCCCCGAAATCAACTCTTTAACGGCTCTCTCCTGTTCTTCCTTCAGTATAATTTTTCTGCTTTCCCTGCGGAATTTCAGAGAATCCAACGCTGCCTTTATGCCGTGATTTCTTCGCATTCTCCGTTGACTCTCCAGTTACAAATTTGTGCATGAAAACAAACCTTTTCCCCTGGGAAAGATGAGAGGTATAGATTAACATTTGATTGACGTTTCAATGCTCTCAGCCAATCCGAAATTCGCGTGCACTGGTGAACGCATAATTCAAAAAACCCCACGAATTTGGGCAGGCGGGAATTCAACTCGACTCTTCACCAATCCTCTCACGGCTTTGCCACTCGCGCTCTCGGCTTCGCAACCAAAACAAATGCACTCGCGCGCGAAATCCTGCCAGCTACGCAGGCTAAGAGTAATGGGAATTGTTGTGGGATTATTGAGGTGTCTTGCCAGGTCCTTATTATACAAGGAAAAATCTGCATTGACGATAATTGAGCCAAATTTATTCACTTGTAGTCAAATATACTTAGCAGGTCTAAGCAACCACCAATTCTTTTAGAAAATTGTATCCGACTGCTAAAAATCAAGTTGAGTGCACGAACAAGATTGAGTTATGAAACCAAAATAAATAAGAAAACAGAATGCCGCATATTCCCGTATAAACGTGTTCTTTTTTAAAAAAAAAAAAAGTGCTTCTACCTTGATTGAATAAAAATATGTAGCTTGAATATTTCTTCATTAACTGCGTGAAGGGTTACACATTCTCGGCAACGTCCTTCTCAGGCTCTCTCTCCTCTGCCTCCTTGGTTTTTGGAAGAAAGACCCTGTTGCGGCTGGTCACGTGACCATCCAGAATCTGGGTGGTAATAAAATCTGTTGGGCGGGGAGGTAGCAGAGTGTTTTGTTTGTTGCTGTGCCAAACCTTGTGGTTTCAAAACCTTGATCAGTAGTTAAAACTACCCGCTCTATCGGCGTTTAAAGCGAATTTTGCCAATGAGAATGGGACACTAGAAGACTTTCGTTCACCGAGAAATTCGGCAGCAGAGAATGGAGCACAAACCGTTTTGACGGTTAGCACATGCAAAAATGTCACGTATTGAATCAGTCTCTTGGATCTTTGAATTGATTCTTTGAAATCAGGTATGGTATTTTGGATCGTTAAATAAAGTATGTATGCGCATGCACCGGGGGGGGGGGGCCGGTTAGGTGAGTATAATTTCTGACTGATTTACAGCAGTGCAGATTTACAGTTTTGCTGAAAAAGCGTTTATTTTTCATCTGCCATGCCGGCTTTACTGTAAGTTTATATTTAGACCAAGATGTTGAAACACAGTTGAAAATCGTTGGCATAGGTAAGAATTATATTTTGACAAACGTGACTAATAAAACATAGTTTTATATTCGCCAACAATGTGCCGTGTATCCTGCGCAGACAGAGCGTCCTTGCTCTTGCTCTCGGGAGAGACTTTGGTGGTGAGAGGAACTCTGCTCGCAACCGCACGATTTTTGATCTCGCCGCCGTCACGGCCAGAGACGAATAAATTAAAAAAAAAAAGCTTTTGACAACCTTTACGGGTTTTTTGAATTGCGGCATGGCAGACGTGATTGAAAAAAAACGCTGGTGAAAACCTTACTCGGACTTGAAAGTGCACGCCGCTGACATTGTGCAATGAGCACTTTACGCATCAGAATGTCCTTTCAAAACTCTACTACCCGGCATACGGTGTTCCCCCCCCCGTAGAAACTGCGTTTGCTGTTAAATTTACGGTTGCAATCAAACACGTTGTTTTTTGTGTGAAAACTTTCAGCTCTAACAGTGGAACCTCGATTTAACGAAGTCGCTGGGGACCGGCCAAATTTGTTCGTGAAAATCGAGGGTTCGTTATATCGAAAACCTCCATATAACGAATTTGAGGGGAAACGACCAAAATGTTCGTTATATCGAGGTCATAGTTAATGATTGATTTGTAACACAGGTGACTTCTGTGGAAATACTGTAGTGCCAATGTCTACGACATGTAATAAGCCGTTAACTGAAAGATTGCTGTCTCTTTACCATAAGGATTTAAGGATTTGCTGACTGTTGATCTCTTCAGCGTTTATCTTCTGTCCCGTTTTGACGTTGTAATTCGTTATATCGAGGTATACTTTATGTTTGGGCTTCCAGATTATGTTCGTTATATGGAGGAATTCGTTATATCGAGGTTCGTTATATTGAGGTTCTATTCCATACATTTTACTGTAATTTTGGCCGGGACATAGAGTATTCCGGAAAAAAATCCGAGTCCCAGATGGGATCTTGAACCCACCGACCCTCCTGTGATCTAGTCCGATGCTCTAACCACTGAGGCGTACTGGAGACTCTATGGTGAGCAAGGGTCAATTTGTGGGTCTTGACTGGAACCAGCATCACGCGGCTACACAGCCAAGTAATGACTGGCACACATGAACTCACTAACAGCATAACGCTGTCACATTAAAGCATATCAAGATGCAGCCAACCAACCTCCAAAGTGAGTATATTAAAGATGAAACAACAACTACATGATAAATTAAATGTTAGGAGATCTCGGAAAAAATCCGAGTCCCAGATGGGATTTGAACCCACGACCCTCCGTGATCTAGTCGGATGCTCTAACCACTGAGCTACTGGAGACTCTATGGTGAGCAAGGGTCAATTTGTGGGTCATGACTGGAACCGCATCACGCAATTGACCCTTGCTCACCATAGAGTCTCCAGTAGCTCAGTGGTAAGAGCATCTGACTAGATCACGGAGGGTCGTGGGTTCAAATCCCATCTGGGACTCGGATTTTTTCCGAGATCTCCTAACATTTAATTTATCATGTAGTTGTTGTTTCATCTTTAATATACAT
This sequence comes from Platygyra sinensis, assembly GCA_019787425.1. NCBI lineage: Eukaryota > Metazoa > Cnidaria > Anthozoa > Scleractinia > Merulinidae > Platygyra > Platygyra sinensis. The sequence continues at coordinate 42,213 of JAHPZR010021755.1, forward strand.
AGAGTATTGTTCGTTATATCGAGGACTTCGTTAAATAGAGGCTCGTTAAATCGAGGTTCCACTGTGTAGGCTTTTGTTGGAGTTTTAGGCGACACATTCGCCGAAGGAAACAAGAGTTGCCGACATACTGAAGTTTTTTTTTTTTGCTCGAAATAAGAGGAAGTGACGTTTAGTTTCATGGACAGGAAGTGGCGTTTCGCGTGACAGATGCTGACGTAGTTCGCGCATGCACCATAGGAGATCGTGCGGTTGCGAGCAGAGGTTCCTCTCGTCTCTCGCCGAGAAGAAAGAGCAAGGAACCTCTGTCTCGCAGGGTATGTGCCGTGAGGTTAATTTAGGCAACAAGAAACATCGGAACAGTTTTCCTTCTTTTTTAAAATAGTAAATTGAGCGTCTGGAATTGAAGTCAGAGTGATACTTCAGTGCACTGAATATAGATAAAATAGATTACTTCATAGAAAGTGCGACGTACGGATTTTTATTCACGAGTTGCAAAACTTTGCAAAACGAACGAGTGAGCGCAGCAAACGAGTGAGTTTTCAAATTTTTGCAACGAGTGAATAAAAATCCATACAAAGCTCTTTCTATGCTGTAATTTGTTTATTGTATATATAGCGAGAATTAAACATATCCCTTAAATCAATTTTATTTTTCCCCGATGACATAAGCTTACATGCAGAACAGCAAAAAATTCAAGACTAATGTAAATGACCGAACGTAATAAAAAACAAATTCGCTTTCCCGTCCAGCAGCAAGCGAACAAAGAGCCTACACAACGTAAAATACAATACGGGGAATTCAAAACACAAGTGTGAAATATTTTCGCTTGTCTATGACGACGCTTCGCGCTGTGCAAAGACAAATTCGGACTCTGTTGACTTACGCTGTGTGGAGAAATGTTTCTCCTTGAATGTTCGCCCTTGAAACAGAGATAAGACTTGCTGAGGTGACTGTTGGCTGAAGTTGAAGTGCTAATGATCAAGATGTTGGATGTATTCCGCTGCTATTTCCGAAAGTCAACTAAAACGGGAAGCAGAAGCTGATTTCAAGACCACGCTTCTGGGAAGCCATTTGAGTGTTTTGCTCTGATTGGCTAAGCCATTCTACTATGGGCGATGATTGGTTATATTTTCACCTGTAAAGAATGCTATACGCGAAGTTGATTGGACGTGTCGCTTTTTCACATGTGAAAATATAGCACATGTAGAATTCTATTTGCAGGGTTTATTAACTAAGATTCTCGCTATATACAATAAAATATATTTCGTCACGCCTGTGTGAAGCTTGCAATAGGACTGGATAATTTCAACGGTGTATTTGCCCGTAAGTGTGTGGCTAGCGATGAAATTTAATTCGCTTCAGTTGAGATCGACAGAAATATCCGTTGACTCTACCCGAGTGGAAATGTTTGTGTCAAGTGACCAGCCGAAACCAGGGTCGCGATTCTTAGTGCTGACCGAAAGGAGCGCGGCCTCTGTGGACGAGAATGGTTATCTTATGTTTCGTTGAGGCATGCGCATCAGGAAAAAGTGAATAGCAATTATTATCTACTTCTTTCAGATCGCAAATCACACTGAAGACGTTTGTCCTTTGGCCATTATGCCTAGTCCTTACGAACAGATGGGCTGCAAAATAAAGGTGTGTAGGTGGAATTGGAGCAGCTGCTGGCTTTATTTACTAATTTCTTAGATTACTCCCGGTTGAAATTGCAAGCTGTTATCTCGGCGCAGAACTCTAAGCCCTTTAGATACATGGTTTTCAGTTTGTTTGCCGATTGAAAGAAGTAAGGCTACTTTGTTTCTACCTTTTAGTTGACCCATTAGTTCAGTTTTACAGCTGATATAAAGTAGACAATGAAATACAATGTCTATGAATCATTCAACACCAACTATTTAATTATCTTAGGATAAAACACTTCTGTTAGATTATCAGGTAAAGACGTTCCTTTGTAATCTCGTAGGTTCAACGAAGAGAACTGGAATCCCACCTTCAATCTGCAATGAGATTCCATCTGGACTTAGCTTGTTTGAAATTAAATAACACTGAAGTAAAGTTGAATGACCTGCAAGAAACAACAAGGAAACTGATGGAGAAAATCGACAAACTCGAACAGAAGATAAGCGAGGGTGAAGAAAATGAAGGTGTAACCAAGAAAATGGTGCTGAAGCAAGAACCTTCCGATCTCTCACGAGTGACTGTTTGGAAAATAATCAATTTTAGTGAAATCTTTAGACAAGCAAAGACCGGAGAAATAAAAAAAAGTAGACAGTGCTCCATTTTACACAGAGAGTTATGAGTACAAGTTGAAAGTAAGAATTTACCCTAATTGTAAGAATACTGACCTGGGAGTGTTCTTCGTCGTCATGGAAGGTGAATATGACGCCATATTACCCTGGCCTTTCAAAAAGAAAGTGAAGCTCACACTGCTTGATCAACAGGAAGATTTAGTCGAACGGGAAAACGTTATTAGGGAATTTAAACCAGAGAACAGAAAATGCTTCGAAAGGCCTGTACACCATAAAGAGAATGATGGGATTGGGAGCTTCCGGTTTCTATCTCATGCAAAACTTTTTTCACGGCGCTACCTTGTCGACGACACTCTTTTTCTTCAGGTCGAGGTCAGTGACTCGTGATACAGTTTGCCTTGAAGCTTTGATAACGTTTCCATGCTAAAAAAAAAAGAAAGAACGTAATAATGAGCGCTTCTGCGCACCACAGAGATTTTCGGGAATCGAATTCGCCAATTGTTGTGTTAAAACTAACTGTACTCTCGCTCTCAAGCAATTTAGGGCCTGCGTCAGGAATGTAAAGGAGAATCATGGTTAGGCAGCTATATCTCTGGCTATATTTAAATTTGTTTGACTAAGCTAATATTTTTTAACAAACTCAACGTCTAGCCTTAAAACATTGTTTTATCTGTCTGATCAGGTAAATCGGCGAATACTGCTGATCAATAAATAAACGTTTTTCATGCAAATATAAATTATCTACCTAAATTTGCTACATTTAAAATGACCTTCATTGATTTCCATTTTGGAAGATATAAATTATCAGAAGTCGAATTTTTTTGAAAAAATTACCTTTGACTTGTACACCTTCTGCGACAAGAGGGAAGGTAATTTCAAACGCGAGAGGATTGAAAAATGAACCTCAAATTTTTTTTTTACTTTTCGTTCAGTCATACATTAAAAACTTGAGCTGAATATAAAAATAACTGAGAGATTCTTAACTAGCTGTTGTGTGACGCCTAATGCAATCAAAAAAAAAAAAACAGCATAAAAAGAAATGTAGATTTTAAGCCCAGTGAGGGCGAAATCGTTTTTCCCAAATTTTTACCAAAGAAGCTGTATTAGAAGGAACAAGCTACAACCCTTTTTTTATTCTTATCTAGACCTATTTATGAGTAATATACGAGTGAAATCGATAGTTTGGCTTTTGTAACTGATGTCGATTTTGGTCGCAATTTTGATCGCTCCGGTAATGTGCTTGAGTTACCAATATTATAATTGACTAAAATGACAGCTAATTATCTCTTTGTCGTTACACGCAGGCTTGTGCCAGTTTCCACCATTCCATCGGGTGTGTAGGCAGAAATTGCAGTTTCATTATTTGACTTATCCCTCGGCTTCGGCAAATAAATAATCTGCTCGCCACTGACAAAACACGACATTTTGCTCATCCTAGTCCATTAATTCGAAATAATGGCTAATTTTCAGTATTCTGGTAATCGTCAACCCAGCTAAGGGCGGTTAAATCTGATGGTGAATTCAAAACACATTGTACTCTGAATGAAACGTCACGATCACCACTTTCTACGCCTTCCAGTTTCTTTTGGCGATAGAAAATACATTTTTACATTTGTTATTGCAGATGGGTTGAAGAGAAATAGTAACGGTACTTAAAAATATCTTTTTAACATGAATGGAAGCAATATTTTGTCTAGATCTACTCTTAGCTTTAAACAGACGTTAATTCAGTGCCACTCGTGAAGTTTACACATTTCATTTCATGCACTTTTCATTTTATTTGCCATTAACCACATAAAAGAAAAGAAAAAATAATAACACAGTACAAGAGAAATTTATAATAACTTGAAGACGATAGACTACAAATGTTTAAGGTGGTCATGACAAGGAAGCCTATATAGAAGCCGGGGAGGAGGAAGGGGGTTTTTCCATCAGATGATTTAGTTAGCACTATAGGGTTTTTGACAATATGGGATACATCATACGATTTATGGGGAGAGCATGACATATAAAATGTATTATTTTAAAAATAAAGGAAAACAAAAGAAAAGGAAAGAAGAAGTATGTAGGTTAACAAAGAGTATATTCGATTAAGAAATAATGGATATTGATGACGTCTTTTCTTCTTTTTCACGATTATTTATGAAAAACAGTCAGTTTGTCTGTATGAAAAAAAAACTTCAACGCGATGGCCTAAAGATATTCATTTTATTTCATCGCATTCGCAACAATATCCGCACCGGCGTGTAATATCCTCTAACATAATATGTAGCTTTGTAAGTGTTACTCAAATGACAAAGAATAAATCATAATGAACATGCGATGACGTTATGCATGTTCTTGCTTCTGTTTGCTATCCTTCTTTACACCTGGTTTCCTATCAAATGATCAAGGTTCCTTATTAAAGTTCATTAACTTAATTATTTTCGCCTTTCTCTTGTCCTCCTTCGTCGTCGTCGTCCTCCTCCTCCTTTACATGATTGGAAACTGATTTCTTCTTCCAGACAACTCACTTTTACAATGATTAGATTGATTTTTTCACGGCGTAACCAAATTTCCCCTCGTGGTCTTCAAAGGATGTCATACAATCCTTGATGATTTGCCATACAAAAAAATGTATACTTACCTAAATGGTATGCCAATCAATTGGCGTTTGATTTAGCCTTATGATTTAGCCTTGTGTCTTCCAAGCTCATAAACGTTCAAACCATGATGCCAATTACAATCCTGTTCGCAAGTTACTGTAAACCCCTTTACTTAAAGGGTAATGACAACGCCTTGCATGCTTGATTTCACAGTAGTCAAGTTGTGAAACATTTACCACAACCATTTTATGCAGAAATGATCGATGCAGAAGCCCATCACTAGGAGCCTGCAATTACCCCATATTCCTGTCACGGCGTTTTTTACAGACCGATCTATTTTTAGTTTGAATTATTCTCGAATTTGGATCCCCACACGAACCTCACTGACCAATTGTAATCACAAGAACGGACTAATGTGGACATGTCGACATGATTTCGGCAAGTTCACCTGAGGCCGAGTTGTTTTTTTCCTAACCAAAGCGTGCTCGTGTAGACTGGAATTGGACTATTCTGCGGAAAAAATATCTAAAAATAGACTGGTCTGTAAAAATGCCGTTGCATTAGCTTATTATGGGAGTTGCAGGCTCCTGGTAATGAGCTCCTGCCGATAAAAATTTAATACCCTTTCGGTAATGGCGCCAAAATTAAATGGCACCCGCTAATATATATCAAATTAGCGAGCAAAAACGCAAAGCCCTGTTTCCCTCAAAGGGAAATATCACAATGATAATGACGACGATGACGATAAAGATGATTATCATGACGTCGACGACGATGATGATGATGATGGTGGATCATGCTCAGCTTCATCTGGAAAATCTGCCAATTATGGCTCGCAGTGTCCACTTTGTTTGTTAAAAAGGGACAAAACAACAAGATTATTATTTACACAAGACAGTGATATATACATCAAGATTCGTATATATACAGCAAGATTGATGAACGTACATCAAGATCCATATATGTGGGAGAAGTACTATATAATTTGTAGACCGAACATGGCGACCCTGAACAACCTAAATGGACTTGTTGTTTTTTCCCTTTTTAACAAGCATAAATGTAATAGTAATAATAATAATAATAATAATAATAATAATAATAATAATAATAATAATAATAATAATAATAATGATATATAATAATAATAATAATAATAATGATATATAATAATAATAATAATAATAATAATAATAATAATAATAATAATAATATATACGAGCCATTATACCATGATCTACAAAAATGGCGAGCGTATGTGTGATTTTTTGGGCCTTTTTGTTTCTGTTGTAGTCTAGTTTTCTATATTTTGGGGGCGTTTTTAATAAAACAATTATTCCACTCGCGCTTGTTTAATATGAGATGATTATAGCCAACTCGGCGCTATCTATCATCTCATATCCAACGCGCGCTCATAGAGTAAATGTTAAATATATGTGTATAACTATTTCTATTCATTTATTTATTTATTGATTGATTGATTTACCTAACTTTATTACTGAAGTATTTTGCTAAATTTTTATCGTAAGTTATACAACCCGCCCCGATTAGCTCTGCTATATGCGAGTTGTATAAATTTATGAAGTTGTTTGATGGAAATTATTTTAAAAAAATGATGATGATGATGATGAAATGACGATGATTGTAGTGTGAACCGGAATCCCAAAGGGACGCACCAAAAACTACCAGAGATATTTCTAGGCCCTGGACTCAGTTTAAACAATAGATCTCCCACAAGTTCACCATGGAATGAGGCCGTTGTGTATAGTAAACGCAAGGGCGATTACCCCACTTCATCTTGCGTAATGGTCCGTATTTGCGTCATTTCCTTCTGACCCAACGAAGCGTTAACTTCATTGCTGCTTGTCCAAAATGGCCGAAGCTGTCCCAAACCAATTACCTTCAGGTTATGACGAGGACTTTGTGACTGTTGTCAAAGAAGATTTTCAGTGTTTAATTTGTCATTTGCCGCTTAAGGAGCCCGTTCAAACGAGATGTGGCCACAGATTTTGTAAAGAATGTCTCGAGGAACATCTGAGAAGGTGCGTTGTTGGTAATATCGCAAGGATGAAACTCCTCATAGCTCATCATGTTAAACCTTGTTTTCGCAAGTGGCGCACACATATCAAGCGAACTGAAGCTCACGCGTCTTAACAAAACCCGAGAAACTGAATTGAAAACACTACAATCGAAATGATTCATTCTTGTCCATGTGCTTGCATCATTATGCATGCATGTGCTTACTCGTTAGGCTTCCGAGTAATTAAACCGGGCTTGCTTTGCTTATTAATTTTTGTTGCGATACTTGATTAAGTGGCAGTCTCTCTAAAAGCGGTCCACTGCATTTCGGGTCGAAAAAAGTTCTCCCTCAAACTTTTCTCAGTGAACTATCTTGGGTCATAAGTAAATTCAAAGACTTTAGTTTTTGCAAATACGTCAAAATAACTTTTTTAGAGCTCAAAACAATCATAGCCGGAAAACGCATAAATTTGAGTGTTGCAAGGACAGAAAATTGCCCAAATTGAGAAGCTCGCTGCTCGAAGACCACCAAACGCAACAAAAAAACGTTATGATCCTTACATCAGGTGATCCTTCAAAGTTAAGAAATGCACGTTACTTTTGATATATTTTGTTTTGAGGGATCCTGAAAATTTATCTATTACCACCCGTTATATCAATTTCTGAAAACCTGCCAAAATAGCTTGTCTTCGCTGCCGTTTATTTTCCAAGTCCAGACCCGGCCGCTCAAAACTCCAACTGAATTCTGCTAAGCAAAGGTTATGAGGCATAGAAATGTAAAAATACCTTGTGCTTTTTATCTTCCTTTCTCACAGCGAATTCGAACTTTCTGGGATTTGTGCGATTCTTACGCTCAAATGTGCAAATTAGGTTGTCACGCTAGCTCAGATCGTTCTCATTCAAAACGCTCTGACATATTAACCATGACACATTCGACAAAAAATAAAACTTAGAAACAGTTTAAATAGCTAGCTAGCATTGCTGAATTATCAGCAGTAGATCTCCAGACGCCCTGTGGAAAAGTCAGGAAAACGTAGCCAAGAATATTTGCAAATTTAGTCACGGTCTGTTACTGACTTAGTCCTGTTTATATAGACCGGTCAGTTTACAAAACGTTTCTAGCTTTTTGATTCTCTCTTTGCATTTTCTATCGATGATTGTACTTGAACGCTGTGTCTAAATGCCCGGCAGCCGGGCAAGGTCTTAAATGGACTAAATGCCCGGCAGTCAGAAATTTTCACAGAATTTCCACTGAAAGATTCTTTCAAACTTCTTGATAGTATTTGATGTTTCTTTAGAAATGCAGGGCGAGTCCAAAAATTATGTTAATGCGCAAGATGACGAAATAACCGAGCTTGTGTATACCATAAAATCGGCATGTACTTGACACTTACGCCCCGTCCACCCTAATCCGTTTTCAAAGGAAAACGGAGCTGTTTTGCTCTGTTTCCAAAAAGATTTGCGTCCACACTTATCGTTTTCGTATCGTTTTCGCCCGTCCAGACTCCAACGCCGTATCAGTTTGAAAACGCTTTTATACCCTCAATACGCTTGCTTAAATGAATTTGACGCATGCGGATTTCAATATATGGGCCCGCGAAATTGGCGCCATTTTGGATATTCACGGTTGAGTAGTCTGGCGCCCGATCGTGATGACGTCACCGTTTTCATATAGCACCGTTTTCTCCGTCCACACTAGAAAACAGCGTTTTCAAAAAGCATCGTTTTTAAATCGCTCCACTCTGGAGAGCGTTTTCGAATGGCTCCGTTTTCGGTGATCGTTTTCGGCGTTGTAGTGTGGACGATAGCCGTATCCGGAGCAAAGCAGCTCCGTTTTCGTTTGAAAACGGATTAGTGTGGAAGGGGCCTTAGAAAATTTACGTTTACATCGGCAGTTAGAGATATTAAACGAATTGCTACAGAAAGCTTCTCTTGAACCTAATGAGAAGATGCGATGTTTGTTTGGAATAGCCAAGCGATTCTAAAAGTTATTAGGGATTTGTAGTGGACGAATTCTGAAAGCTTGTGCATACCATAGAATCACAATGGTCTTTAGCTAAGTCACGGTCTCAAATAGACTAAATACCCGGCAGTTAGAAATATTAACCGAACTCTGACTGAAATCCTCAATCAAACCTATTGAAAATATTTGGTTTACCAGAATTCAATTGGAGTTTTGAGCGGCCGGGTCTGGACTTGGGAAATAAACGGCAGCGAAAACAAGCTATTTTGGCAGGTTTTCAGAAAGTGATATAACGGGTGGTAACAGATAACTTTCAGGATCCCTCAAAACAAAATATATCAAAAGTAACGTGCATTTCCTACCTTTGAAGGATCACTTGATGCAGGGATCATAACATTTTTTTTGTTGCGTTCGGTGCTCTTTGAGCAGCGAGCTTCTCAATTTGGGCAATTTTCTGTCCTTGCAACACTCAAATTTATGCGTTTTCCGGCTATGATTGTTTTGAGCTCTAAAAAAATTATTTTGACAAATTTGCAAAAACTAAAGTCTTTGGATTTACTTGTGACCCAAGATAGTTCACTGAAAAACTTTTTTCCGACCCGAAATGCAGTGGACCGCTTTTTTACAGAGACTGCCACTTAACATTTAGAGCTTCCGCTTTCGGTTACATTTTGTATGTTAATGAAATATTTCAGACAAACAGAACTTAATAAAAGTAGTAAATTTTGATATACATTAAATTAACGATAAAATCAAAGTTGCATTACGTTACGGCGACATTCATGAAATCATCATCAAATGTGAAATGTGATTCGAAGAAATTAACGTAAGTATTTATACAGAAATAAAAGTGTAAAAAATACATAATGTAATGGAGCATGATGGGCGTGAATTTAAAAGAAAAGTTTCTCGCGAATGGAGTAAGCTCGAGTGTTCAGTTTTGGCCTTTTCTATTGGATGAACAACATTTCAACGACTAAACACTCCAGCTTGCTTCGGCATTTCTTCAGTACTTTGAATTTCGAACGGAAGTCTTAACTGATGTTTTCCGATGACGGAGTGCTTGTGTTCCTCAGCACTTTGGTGGAGATAGCGGCTTGTGTATACAATATAATTTGTATCGCAAAAATCACATCTAAATTCATAAACAACCCTCTACTGTTAACTAATGGAGGCTTCACGTCCGTTACCCTTAAATCATTAACGATCTTCTTGCTTTTACAATGTAAAATTGACTGCAGTCATACGTCAAGATCGAATTTTCTTCCGAGGTTGGTTTCATTAATTTGGTACTTTATTTTCTTACCGTCACAGTATACCAATGAAAATACAAATTTCAGAATATTAAAGTTGGTTTAATCCTCCATAAAAAATGCTTAACCAACCTTACGCTTTCAGGAAAATGTCCTTAAATTTGATTTTCAGTATGTACCACGCACTCTCGGTAATTTGTTTACGTGTTTTGTTTTGTTTCATGTAAGACGTTTCGCTATTACTTACGAGAAGTAAATTCAGAGTTTCATGTCAACCGTATTATGGTGCAAAGTTTTATGTTTTGTTATTTCTCATATCACTTGATCACCAAAAAAACAAAACTTCGCAGCTGTAAAAGACAATGAAGCTGTTAAAAAGATAATTTCAGTTGAAAGGCCTCAAAGATAAAGTATATAGTTTGTAACCAGAATAATATCGATTCGCATTCCATCGAGTGAGACTTACAATGTTTATAAACATAAGGGTACTGAGATTGCGTAGTACGGACTGTAAACCACCTTTAAAGGATTTAAAAGCCAACCTTTCAGCTACCGTACGTAAAGTAATTGACTTATGCGGCACTTTTTTTTTAAAAGCAGTACCTTAAAGTTCGCTAAAAAGTTTGGGTCTCTTCAAGGAAGCTTTACACGTGAGCGCACAATTAGTGTAACGGTCTTTGTTCGTGAACCTATTAATGCAGCGTAAAATTACTTCGTTATAAATTAGACATTTACGCCAGCTTTATACAGCAGTAAAGTTAGATTTTTATGCTGAGGGACTGGAAACATCCTGCATCTCAGAATACAACGTTGATGTCGAGAAGCATTCACTATTGCAGTTATAGCCACTGCAGGTAATTTTAAGTATAGTATTTTAACGACGTTTGTGATCCAAGTTGAACATTGTATTACATTCTGGGCTTTTCTCTTTGCTTACATTAAACCTTTAGTGAGGGAAATTTATTATGTAAAACATACCTAAAAGGAAACTTCAGAGGTTATTCCTATAGAGGTCGCTTCCTACATAAAATATAACAGAAATAATATCACAATGTGAAATTTAAGAATATATAAATTAAGAATGGCGAAAAATGCGATCATTGATCCTCATTGATCCTTTCTATTAAAATTTTCTAACAGGCAGGGAGCTCAAGACCAACCTTTAACGTGTCCTGCCGACAGAGAGGGTCTGGACCGAGACCGGGTAAATAAATAAATAAATATATATATATATATATATATATATATATATATATATATATATATATATATATATATATATATATATATATATATATATATATATATTTTTTTTTTTTTTTTTTTCCTAAAGTTCAGTGTTCATAAAAAATAAGATTAGTGAGATTATTAAACCGAAATTAAGATGGAACAATATTAACTTACTTAGAACGTGATGCTTTTGACTCAGTAACTTTCCTGAGCAAGTGGACACTTCTTTGTCTTTAAGTTTCTAAAACTTCATGAAACTGCGGCAGGAGTATAGAAAATATAATAATAATACTAATAATAATAATAATAATAATAATAATAATAATAATAATAATAATAATAGTAATAATAATAATAATAATAATAATAATAATAATAATAATAATAATAATAATAATAATAACAATGATTATAATAATGATGATGACGATGACGCTAACGATAAGAATAAGAAAATATTGGTATTGCACTAGTATCCTTAAAGTTCAAAAGCGCTTAACAAGAACAACAAAATAGTAAAGTTATAAATGTGTTTTTTTTTTAATAAGAAGGAAAGTTTTCAGTTTGGTTTTCAAAACAGATCCTGAAGAGCTGTTCATAATGTCAGACGGCAAAAGTGTTCCAGAGTGTGGGGGCTGCTACAGAAAAAGATCTTACACCGCATGTCTTCAAATTAAAATAAGGAAACACAAAAAGATTTTTAGATGATGAACGTGGTTGGAGAGACGGAACATAGGATGTGACTAGATCGCGAATTTACGATGGAGCAAGATTGTTAAGGGCCTTGTACTTGCTAAACACAATGAGATAACGTATCAAAAGCCATTGAAGATTTAACAAAATAGGTGTAACGTGTTCACGTTTCTTGAAAGAGAGATGAGACGAGCAGCGGCGTTTTGGACGCGCTGTATCTTTTTTTACTTGGTAGCTAGGTAGACCGTAGAGTAATGAATAACAATAATCCAATTTTGAAGATACAAATCTATCAACAAGTATTTCGGAGGTGGTCGATAACAGGTACTTTCTTATATAGCTGATATTGCGCATATGATAAAAAAAAGATGATTTGCAAAAGCTTACAACATTATCGTTGAAAGGAAAATGATTGTCAAAAGTGGCACCAATATTTCTCGCTTTCTGTGAGGAGCGGATGGTCTCACAGACCACAGACATTTGGAATCGGTAGATGTTTAGCAGAGATCACTAGTAGTTCAGTCTTATCCTTGTTTAGTTTAGTGTATCCAGTATCCAGTGATCAACCTCAAGTACACAACGCTCAAAGTTAGACCCAGCTAAATCCCTATCACCAGGGACAAATAAAGTTGCGGATCATCAGCATAAAAATGATGACTGCTAATTCTTGATATCTCTCTCTAATTTACCCGAGAAGAAAGACAAGTTTTCTTAAGTGTGCTGCTAAATCTTCATAACACTACAACCCTCTGGAAAGCCATTTCCACAACGGTAACGTGTCAATTCGTTTTGAGTGATCGAGTAAGTTGTATTCACTTTTTCTCGTTTTTTTCAGGATGTCTTTCCTGACAAAGCAACAGAAAGGAAAATTCTTTCCTTAGCCATCAATTGTCCAAGTGAAAGATGTGAATGGACTGGTGAACTGAGAAGCAAAGAGGTAGAAAGCATCCTGCACTTAGTAAATCGTTTTATTGTCAACACAACTTTCGACCTAGCCACCGTGGTACAAGAGGAGGGTGAGGTGGATGGACCCCTCCCTCACTTGGGGTTTCGTTCTCTTAAGGAACAGCGAAATAAAATTCCATTGATTTAGATAGCTCTGAGCTTGCTTTGCAAAATGCTACCATATTTGTTACTTCAGTATGATGCCGTCTGGAACGTTATCTTAGATTTTACTATTTTCTAAAAATTGCAATGACGAAATCACGCAAATTATTACAAAATGCAGCTAGAATGCTTATTTAATGTACAAATTAATGAATGTCTGGAGTTTGATGAAGAAAACGGGAAAAAAAGACAGAATTATGTCCAAAGAGTTGACTTCTTTTAGCAAAAACTACATGAAATTTGCAATTGCCAAGGCAACGTCAAAGAGGATGTACACACAATTGGCATATTAAAATTTCCGCAAAGGATGAATTAGCATCTACTGAAAGTTTTTTCGGCCTTATACACCGAATGCAAATATGGCGGACCACTCGGTCGTCGCCCGGGACGAGTCGAATGAAGGCGAGGCTAGTTGGGCTTTGATGTTTTCTTTTAAAATGCTTCCCGGCCAGAAAACTCTTGCTTTGTGGTCGACCTGTTGTTTTATTTCGCCGTGCCTACGAGTTGCTGTGTTTCGGAATGCGACGAGAGGGGATAGAAATCTTCCACCGTTAACCTCTAAGGGAAAATAGTAGATCAATGCAATTCGTTGAGACGGAGAAACGGAGTTCACGATCGCCGTGGGCGGGGACTAAAGTTTGTTTGCTACGTTTCAGGATAGATCTCAGAAAAATCGTTTAAATGACGAGCTTATGTGGTGTCTGGTGGTGTTCCAACACGGTTTTCATGGCCAATACCCTCCCCAAGGTAAAGAAAAGGTCTCCTTGAATGATATCCTCTGTCTCAAAGGAAGAAGTTATTTGCGTTCGCGTCCACTCGCATGATTGCACGGAATCGCACGAAGTAAATATAAATACTACGGTGCAATAACCAAGCGAATCAACTTCAACTGCTCCGTTACTGAAATCAGTGAAAGCATTGAGCCAAATGACAACAACTTAGAGCTAAATGCGATCGCTTACACATTTTCTAAGATCGATTCCAACCTGAACTTAAACAGTTCCTTCGGCGAATGTGAACTCTTCAGAACTCCTTGCCTCCTTCCCTTTGGTTTCCCCTCAGAGGCGAATGAGAAAACTGAAAAAAAAGAACACCTTCTCTGCTGTTGAAGATTCCACTCTGTTGCGGTGGCATTCAGGAACACAACAACGCGTAGGGAGGGCGAAACAAATCGACTACGAAGCAAGATTTTTCTGGAAAAGCATTGTCAAAACAAAACATCGAAGCCCAACTAGCCTCGCTTTCATTCGACTCGTCCCGGGCGACGACCGAGTGGTCCACCATATTTGCATTCGGTGTATAGGGAACATCTTTTTTTTTTTCCTTACTTGAAAAAACCGGTTGTATAAAAAGAAAAAAAAATGACACATCTCTATAGTGGTATCTTCAAAATAAAGTTAAATATTCGTTATCTATTTAATTGTTATAGTTCCATTCGCTTAATTTCATCTTTCCTTGCATACGGCAGCTGCGCCCGCAGTACGAGCGGCAGTCAAAAGGAAGCTGTCCTACCGAAACGACACGATAATAGCCTTTCTCTTCGCAGTTAACAAAACTAAAGACAGTGAGTAACTTGTTGTGGCCTCTACTAGTAGTTAACTTGAGAATTCCGGGTTTAATTTGACGAGGAAAATGATATTTTGTTCAAAATAACACAACTATTAGCCTACCTGACGACACTCGCGATCGACGAACTACGAGCGAGGTGCCATGCCGGACGCCGGCGGTCCATTTTTGGCGCCAAATTAACAGTTTGGAAGCACAAAAGTTTTCATATTTTTCACTTTTTACAATCGGATATGGTTTTTGAAATTGTAAGTCCCTTTTTGTGCATATTTAATGCCATTTCCAGTGAGAAAAGAGGCTTGATTTCAGTGCCTTTCCTGACTTGTTAACTTGACGTCAGGA
>JAHPZR010021756.1:2500-5000 GCA_019787425.1 Platygyra sinensis
GTAATTATTGCACAAGGCTGAGTATGATATGAAGAGTTATGCAGATCGAGGGGGTTATCCGCCAAAGCCGAAGGCTTGAGCCCAGTGGATAACAACACCCTCATATCATACGAAAGCAGAGTTCAATAATTGTTTAATTATTTCTTAATTCAAAATATTTACACGGCAAAACAAAACGGTAACTGAAAATAATTTAGTGAATGATATTACAGTGTAACGAACTCAACTGGAGCTGCCCAATCTTTTTCTGCCAATCACAAGACGAACTCAGAACAAAAGAATTGGAGTTCGTTCATTTCGGACCAATCACAAATGAGACTTGCGGTGAAAAGTTGTTTATTTCCATCAACGAAGAGACGACTAAATATTCACTATTGGGCACCACAAATTTTCAAAACTAAAATGGACCAAACACATATACATTTTCCAGTGATGGCTTGACTGAAGAAAAGAGAGATTCAACGCAAATTTGACTTATATTTTCAAACATGTTTTCCGAACGACTTGACGGTCGGGCTAAACTTCAGAATACCCCGCAATTAATTTGCATATGACTAAATTCTTCTTATTTCTGTTTTCCTCATTCTAAAGCGTTGAGAGGATATGCAAATTAGTTCCTGGGTATTCTGAAGTTGCTCCTAAAATATTTCGAGTTGCCTGTTATAACGGATCACCAGCAGTTGATGCGAAGGTCAACAGAACAGAGTTTCGTGACCAGCTACAATTTTGAAGGCTGATAAATTTTTACAACCTGTAACATTAATTTGAACAGAAGTATTCTCATCCTAACTACATATTACAGGGCACTATGTGTTGGTAGTCACACGGCTTAGAGTTTAATTTGGAATCAATTTGCGCAAGTGAGTTTTTCAAAAAGCTCGTGAAATTCTCACGAGCCACTTCGGCAAGTGCAATTTCAGCTTTTTGAAAAATTCACAAGTGCAACACCTCGTTTTTATTCCGTGAATAAATTGTGTTCGGTAGTACGTTTCATGGCGTTTTGTCTTTAAAATTCTTGCCGTCATCTGGTAAATATATTTGTGTTTCCTCTCTGTCCTCCTGCTGTATGTTCTTGGTATTCATTCCGTGAGTTTTATCCTCAAAATTCATGGCCGTCATTCGGAACACGATTGTCTGTGTCAACTCTGTCATCCTAGATGTTCTCGGCCGTCATTCGGTAAATTTAGCTGTGTCTAGTACATTCGGTAAACATAGTTGCGATGAATTTGTCTTTAGCATTCGAGGCCCACATTTGCTTTGTAAGTATATTTATTTTTTGGCCTGTTTCTTAAAATTTTTGGGCCGCCATTCAGAAAATGTTTATTTCCCTTTCCGGTGATGAAAATAAACTTTCGCATTGCCTTTTGCAATCAATTCCCAGTCAGTCCAAAATGAACGAACTCAGATTCTTTTGTTCTGAACTCGTCTTGTGATTGGCTGAAAAATGTTGGGTGGCCCCGGTTGAGTTCGTTACACTGTAAAGTTACTGTACATCATTTACTCGAAAAGTGCCAAAATTATGCTTTCTGATTGTGTTGCGGTTGGTAAATTCGTTTGCGATGTCAATGGTGGAAAGCCTGTCTGTTCTTTCTTTGTGTATGTTTAAAACTGTCAGGTTACTAAATCATTCCTGGTTCACTCTTGAGTGGAGCCATGTTTTTAGCCTCCGGGCAGTGGAAAAGGATCTTTCACTGGCTGCACTGGTTGCTGGATTTACAAGAATCAGCTTACATAACGTGATAGCAGAGCTCTGGTGGGCCCGAAGGGCCGCCGAGCGGAGCCCCATAACCATATAGGGAAAAAGAAACCCATGAATTGATTTTCTCATGGTTATCATGGGCAGCAGCATTGCTTGTGGGCTCATACGCATGACGCCGATGACAACGGCAGTGAAGGTGGAGTCACGCAACATGGCGGCCATACTCCAAATAGGTTGACAGAGACATACAGTCTTGGTTTACCGTGTACTTCTTTGATATTGAACATCCATGTTATGATCAATTGACACCTGTCAAAACAAGGTACATCTGCTGACCAGTATCACGTGACCATATCGCGGGCTCAAGTGTACAGCTCATTGAGATCATGTGTTTTTTTGAAGTTGACCGCTGTCCAAGTGCTGATTTTCGATTGGATTGCAGGCTCATGTCAGGTTAACTTGTTGAAAACAGGGCAGGATTGTTCGGAAGCCTGTTAACACTAGCCCAGGATTAAAATTTATTTGAATTACAACTTTTTCTTCCATACAAATATTTTTTGCTGCTTTGTGTTGGGTATATGGTGATTATAAAACTCAAAACAGAAAGTCACACAGTAAACAGAAAACCTCATTGCAAAGTTACAAAACTCAAATCAACATTCTACCTTTTCCTGGGTTAGCTCAATCGGGCACTGAACAACCCGGCCAAGGCGCTACGCTGTTAGGCTGGCCTAAATCTATATATTAACTTCTTTTATCATTTCTGGTTCTGGGTTGGGTAGCTCTTTAATTTTCACTATG
>JAHPZR010021756.1:10000-15000 GCA_019787425.1 Platygyra sinensis
TGATTATATGTCGCGTCAGACTACAAGACTACGCGAGTCGCGATCGAGCTGAGCCTGTCATCAGAATATCGTGTTGTTATCAATCTAGATTCAGCTATATTTTTTCTTGATGTTCAGTTATTTTATTTCTTACCATATATTTTTTTAGGGACAAAATAAAAAAAATTGACTTGACTCGTGGTTGACTCGAGGTTGGCTCGTGACTCGAGGTTGACTTGGGCTCGCGGTTGGCTTGTGTAACGCTACAACTCGTGGTTTTAAGGGCGATGGATGTGAAATCTGGAGATACTGGGTTCAAATCCTCCATCCTTCCACTATCTGGAAGTCCTTTTTCACAGTGGTCATCTCCCCAACCATGTTGTGTAAATATCCAATTGGTCAATCTCCCACCAGTTGGGATTCTTTATGTTAATTTATGTTCACCTTGAAATATTTGTTTTAAAAATATTTATTCACAATGCCTCCAGTTAGCACAACAGTGCTAAAATACTTTGACATTTAAATAAAGTTATGTATTTATTTATTTATTTATATAATTTATTTATTTATTTATAATTCAAATAATCATATATTTCTTATTTATTTGATAGTTATTTACTTATTTTAGTAACCACAAACCTCTTAAAATGTTCCATTAGTGAGGTATAAACACCCAGTCGAGTTGTTGTATATGTTGCCTGTCTTAACAGACCAGCCGATAAGCTAAAAAGAAAAAAATGCACAGGAACATAAACCAATATCAGGCTCACATACTTCATGTTTATCTGTGTGTCATATTTCTCTGTCACAGTCTCATCATTCATTCACTTTTTTCCTTATCAATAGAACACATTTTATCCCAAATGTCATCCATTACTTAGGTGGCTACAGGGCTCGAGACTAACTTTTCAGCTTGCTAGCCCAGTGGCTAGTGAAAGGTTTGATTCACCAGCCAAAACAAATTTTTCACTAGCCAGATACTCTAATATCCATCATCCCATCAAGTCAAGCAAACGCTAGCCTGCGTACATGTAGATGGCAGTATGGTTTGAATGAACAACTGGCAAGTACAAAGTTTTTGCGCCCTTGATTCTCACAGAACTTCTGTCACAAACCCTTACCTTGACCTTGATTAATTCTGGATATCACACAAAAACCTCATCCAATAATTGTTTATAGGCATCATTCAAATTTTCTAACAATTGTGAATTTTTAACTTTTTCAAAGCGTATGTGACCTCCAGATGCTGCACGTATGAAACACGATCCCTAGAGCTCCGTATAATTTCATGCATGGCTAATCATAAGTGGCAAGCAGTTCGTTTGTCATTTTTGCTTTTTACTAGGAGAAGAAACAAACAGAAAAGTCAATTATTCTTTCGCATTTTAGTAATTTAAAGTTCTTGTGAAGTATATATAAAATAATTCATATTTGAACTGCGGTTGTAGATGAAAGTGAAGAGTGATCATCACAGTTACTTTTCCAAATTTAAAGTGCACCTAACCCCAGGCAAATTTTTTTCGCTAAAACAATAAAGCTTATTTTGTGGAGTAATTAGCCGCAAAAATTTTTCAATTTGGTTAAATCCTCGAATTTCTGTGCCCCTTTGAAACCGAGTTTCGTATGGTTCACGACCAAGCATAGGGAGTCTGGAGAGAGTAAAGTCGTGACGTCACTTCCAGAACAAAGGCTTCGGCTGTCCCAGTCGAGCCTTTTACTCTGTGTGAGCGTAGAATCCTTTTTGCTGTACAAGTGTTTCGCTGGGGCTCCACAGTCGACAGATTTCTGTTTTTATCAACAATATCTTCTACTTCGTCGGATTCTGAAATGAGCTTAGACTCAGAAGACTCCGAAATTTATTATATAGCTGAAGAGAATGACGACTCGCACTTGTCAACAAAGCAAAGTGAATAGTTAAACAATGATGGCCGAGCTGATTTATATGCTGACAACTCTCTGGCCAACGAAGAATGGATAGACAAATGAGGTGGATGCTGACAAAGAACTCGAACGAGCTCTGATGGACAGACCCGAAGGCAATGATATGTAGAAGTCAAAGAGACTGTAGCGTGTGGCGTGTATTCACTAAATTCATGCATTCTTCGATCTCACATTAACATACTTTCATATAAATAAAAGTCAAGTCCATTTACTCTCTCAAATTATTTTAACTTCATCCGTTCAATGTAGATCAAAATGATTATCCAATGACACAATGTTTGTGTTCTTTTCGTGCGAGTGCGGAAATTGTAGCGTTGCTTCCCTTCAAAACATCAGCGAATGTTATTGTTGTTATTATTATATATTAAAGTGAGTTAGAAGGTTGTCAAGGCTCAAAGAAGAGTGATCTTGTTCTTGAAGATATTGGTGCTGATGTTATCTTAAAGTGTGTTACTGAATATCCAGGGATTAAACCTGTATGGCTTCAGAAATGGAGTTTTAAGATTTGTAGCGGGCAAATACAAAACTATCTGTCGGCTGTGCCGACTGACTGCTGTTGTTTCTCAGATCAGATGCACCAACGGCTGCATGAATCGACGGACAAGCAGTTATTCCAAATTCGTCTCGCTTAAGTCACCGAGTCAGCAAAATCCCTTCCTCTCTCTGAAAATCCAGGCATCGAGCGAGATCATCTGGTTTGAAAAACTTTCTAGAACAGATCAACGAACTCTTAGACGGCTATCACTTTGCACGAATCAAGCCATCACTTTGTACGTTTCTTCTCTTCAGGACATCTCTCCTTAAAACGGTATGGCATGAAGGGGAGTACCTCCTGTAAGTTTGTTGTGTTGCTACATCACACTACAGTGCACCTCGCTAGCATTTTTTTCAAACTTTTCCAGCCTTTTCCACAGAAACAAGTAATTATGCAAGTCTCAAAATCATCGCATTCTTGATTTGACGTCACATCCGGCCCTCGACCCATTCTCCATTAAACTCAGTCGTGAACCAAAATAGCGGCAATTACTTGTACTTTGACGAGCTATAGAAAATCAAAGATTTAACCAAATCGAAAAATTTTTGTGGCTTATTACTCCACAAAATAAGCTTTATTGTTTTAGCGAAAAAAGTTTTTGGGGTTAGGTGCACTTTAAGCAACTGGAAAGAAGAAGCCTAAAAAAATCAGGGCTTCAACAGGATTCAAACCCATGACCTCCGCGAAAAAAGGGGCGATGCTCTACCAACTGAGCTGATAAATTATATATGGTATTTATTTTTGCTAATGTTTTAACTTCTGCACGCTCTGACTCAATTTTGTTTTGTGAATTGATTTCCTCTGGGCCTCCAGTGCTAACATATTTTTACTAGCCAAAATGGCTAGTGAAGAACAAAAACCACTAGCCAAAATGGATTTTTTACTTGTCTGTGGCTAGTTGGCTACCATTAGTCTCGAGCCCTGTGGCTAATTAACAGCTTATTCACTGAAAAAAGTGTAGGGCTGCGGTGACTGTGGCACATGATGGATTTAAAGTTGTCAGTCACTTTTGTTACATTTTCTTTGCACAGTAACCACTGTAGCAAGATACACTACAAAGAGACAATTTTGTTTTCTCCTTTTAAAATTCATTAATATGTACATTCTCTAATTATCTGAATTTTAATTCAAAGATATAATTAAGAACAATGCAGCCAAAGTGAGTTATTTTGCTTTTTGCCTCCATTATTGTAACAGCAAATGGACAGACCAAACTGTTGGATTGATTTCTCACTCTTACAACACAAACTGAAACTTTCATTATTTAGTTACATGGCTGCCAAAGTCAAATATATCATACAATATTTAACAATCAAACTAACAAACTAACCCATTATAAACACCAAAAAATCCTTCTTGTTTTAGAATGGAGGCAATTGCATGTAAACTACTTTTGTGGGTTTTTGCAGCACCACCAACACCTAAACAAAGCAATACACAATTATTCTTATATCAAGAGCATTACAGTAGAAGGGGTAACTTAAAGTGTATATGACAGATTTTTTTATCTCTTTTATTTACTCGATAAAATTTCCACAATGTACTGATAAGAATAGCAAAACAAATATTTTGATAGCGATTTTCCTTGCCGGTGTTTTAATGTACCAAAAGCGTCAAATTTCACTTCCTGTGGGGTACAAAACTGCGAGACCAAATACAGGAGACTCGGAATGATTGTGACGTCATTTCAGGTTTTGAAGCTTTGCAAAAAAACAGATTTCTCCGACATTTTCTGATTCTGAGCTAATAAATTCGCTAAAAAATGGTACAAATGTGCACTTTTATAAGAAAACAAGAAAATGTCGGAGAAATCTGTTTTTAGCAAAAATCTGTTTTTAGCTTTTCAGAGCTACATGTCAGAGCAAATTTTGTCTTTCGTTAATTTGTTCCTCAGTTTCCGGACCCAAAGCCCTAAAAAAGTGTCACACTGCATTTTGCCATACTCAGTTGCAGTGAAAAGTTATGGAATGTTTTTGAAACAGTATTTGAAAAATGTGAAGTGTTTGTACAAAAATCACTCTCATTGAAAAAATATTTTGAAAGAAAACATTCACAGACATGTTTTTGTCGTTTTTGTGTTAATCTACCCACTGTCAAAATTTGGGGGCAATTGGACAAATTCCCTATGAGTTTTAGCTCTTTACAGTGTCCGCTTCAAGTGAAAAAATTGATTGAGAAAACAGTGCTAAATGTGTCAATCCGATGGGTAATTTCTACATGTACATCCGGCCAAAACTTAAAACTGCCATTTCTCTCCCAATATTTAATTTTTTTTCAACGATTTCTTTTTTACATTTATTAGAGATTTCATTTGGATCATTACTTAAACTGAAAAATCGAAATTTGAAGAAAATTGCCGATCTGAAGGTATACTGTAACCTCAAATAAAATTTAATGTGAAACTGCTTACCACTCATCTGCATCCTGTTTTTGACCAAATCCAGTGGCTGTACAAACACAGTTGCACCCATACTAACAACAAACCAAAAACAGCATTAAGCATGTAAATTTTTATGCAACTTGTCTGATAACAAATTTTGGCATC
>JAHPZR010021756.1:20000-35337 GCA_019787425.1 Platygyra sinensis
AATGTACGTTGTTCAAATTGAAGTCAGTTTTGTATCCACTGGACGCGACAGCGATAAACCGGAGAAGGTAAATACAATGTATCTCGATTCTTTCAGGCTGTTTTCGCTTATGAACACTGTGTGACCATAAAACATTTTAGGTGCTAAGATTGAGACGAGTTGAAACCTTTTTTCTTTATTATTTCCTGGGATCTGAGTTTTTCGGGATCACGAAAACTCAGCCTGAGTCGGACCCCGAAAACTCAGACCCCTCGATTTTGTTTAAAAAATGATTTACTTTTTTTGAAAAAGATTTACATTGTAAACTCGTCTCAACCTTATCACCTATAGTGTTTTATTGTCACACAACATTCATAGATAGAATCAAGATGAATCAAGATGTTTACCTTTTCCGGTTTATCGCTGTCGCGTTCGGTGGATACAATGAACAACATTTATAGCGACTTCGGTAAAAAATTCGCCAGCAAATGTCATCAAAGTATAGGGGGGGGGGGCAGGGGGGTCCTAACCTCCCGCCTCCCGTACCCTGCTCTCCCGCTTCCCGTACCTTTATCTCCCGCCTCCCGCCCTTTTCCGCGTTGCTCCCGTCCCGTGATTTGAAATCGCCTGCTCGTCTCACTTTTTTGCAATTTGACAGGTTACGCGATACGTGCACTCATGCCGCTTGACATTTTATGACCTATATGACGTAAGGCCATCCCTTTTTTTCTTCGTTTACTGTCGAATACGTTTTCTGATTTTGGGTCGGTCGGTCGGAAAAGAGAAAATAAAAGCCGAAAAAAAAGGAGAAGTCTGGAACTAGGAGACCAGTAATTTAGCATAATATCTGCGGAGCCTGGAAACGACAAGACGAGGTTACAAAGTCGACATTAGGACAATGGAGGAAGAAAAGATCGACGTCGTAATTAAGTCCATTCCACTGAACTAGAGCCTGCACTGAGATTTTTGTCAAACTTTGCCTGTTGATTGTTTATATTATAGAAACTTAAATTTTTAAATAAAAAGGAGGGGTCCCCATCCCATGCCCATGTTCGTTTAGGAGCCGACAGCACCTCGTTTATACCCCATACAGGGTTCGTCAGGTCATGGAAAACCTGGGAAGTCATGGAATTCAAGAATTTTATTTCCAGACCTGGAATGTCATGGAATTTAATTGTTGGTCCTTGAAAGTCATGGAAAATTAAAGTTCTCTTTGATAGGTTATTTACTGCGAATTACAAGGCAAGGACAATGTAAGATAGAGGAGTAATTAAGCAGCGTAAACGGCACGCATTTTGGTGAACTCCAGAGTTTGTGTCTGTTAAACTGTTTAAGGTTAAAAAAACGCTCTAAAACAAGTTTAGGGTTTGAATTTTTGAAACTGACAACTAATCCTAAGGTCTTGGAAACTTGAAAAGGTCATGGAAGAAGTCAGAGAATTTGAAGAGCTCAAAACAGTATGAACCCTGCCATAAATTCCTTTAATAGCACCATGATTACAGTCACGATTGCTTACTAAATTCACGTTTCTGACGATTGTTTCATTTTCTACACTGAGAATTAGTCCATATTTATTTTAAATCAGTAGAGAAATGTATTACTCAATTCAAAACAAAAGGAAAAAAATGATAGGTCACTGTACTCGTCTTCGAGAAAATGACGATTTACCTCTATGGCGAGGAGGTCCAACCGTAAACAAAAAGGCCGCCATTTTTTTTACTGCTGATCTCGCCTGAAATTATCCACAGCACTGCCAGCACAAAACATTGTCCGCATTTCCGATTAAAGGGACGATTTCTTGAAATTATGTAATTATAGAAGTCTTCATTAAGAAATCAGTCACAACATGGTCACAACATATGTGTGGCTTTACAATCGATGGCAAACTAAGCTAAGCTGATAAACCAGTCAAATATGTCGTTGTTTTCTTCACAAGTTTTTTTTTTTTTTGAAAACGCGAAAATCTGGGTCGGTCGGACGACGGTAAACAGAGAAAAAAAAGGGGATGGCCTAACCACTGTAAACGGGTTTACTATTTCACCGGAAGTAAGCCTGTTTTTCAGTTTGCTCGAAAGTCTCAATAGTGACTGAGAAGACGTTAAATGCCAGTCAAATATAATTTGGGTTGATGTTTTTGAAAGTATTCTAACGCATTGTTAAATTAAAATAATTAGCATTTCGCATTTCTCTCCCGCTTCCCGCCCTCTTAGAACTCCCGCTTCCCGCCCTTTCCTCTCCCGCCTCCCGCCCCCTAATCTCCCGGGCTCCCGCCCCCCTGTCCCCCCCCCAAGTATCGGCTGCTATTTTAAACCTCGTTAGTTTTTCACTGTTTGATCGACGCCACAGCAATAAACTGGAGAAGATAAATATATCACTTCTTTCTGGTGGCTGCCTATGAACATTGCGTGACCATAAAACATTAGTGCTAAGAACTGAGACGAGTTTACAATGTAAATCTTTTTCGAAAAAAATGCAAATCTTTTTTTTTAAGACAGTCAAGGGGTCTGAGTTTTTGTGACACCCATTCCAAACTGTGTTCCACCAACCTAGGTTCCTTTGGAAATGCCAGCACGATCATAATACAGTAGCTTGCTGCTAGCTCTTGTTAAAGGAAACCAGTGAAGAATAAACGAAAACACTTGCAATTTAGTAATCTTCTCCTTACAATAACAGCATTTATAATCAATATGGACTGTTGCGTCCACTTGGGGTGTCTTCTGGCATTTAAAATTGTCTTAAGGTGATTCCTCAGTATTGCATTGCGCATCCCTACTGTGCACAATTTTGGGTCATTAGCGTGCACAAATTAGTGAGTGCACATAAACAATGAAAGAAATTTCCCTAAAGCTAAGCTTGATAGCGAAATAAATGCTTGTTTTCTTTTAAACGAGCCTGGTGACCTATATTTTTTATTGCATAATAATAGTGTACATACTATCCTCCTTAATTTAAAGAAAAACTAAAGAAGGAAGGAAAAAAATATAGGTGAAAGCGTGCACAAAACCGTTACTCTGTGATGCAAATTATGACAGCGAAAATAACGACTCTACAAACCCTTTAAGTGCACGTCGTTTTAAATAGTGTGATGTTTCCACAAATTTTATATGATATTGTTCTATATGCTTGACACTTTCTACCTGTCAAGTTTTTTCCCAAGTATACCTTTAATAAACTATGATCTGAGCTACCGCAAAATGTAACTTGGACCGATGAATAACACACATGATTAGCCCGAGTACAGGCAAAAATTGGGTAAGATTTGGCCCATCACATCTCTTAAACAAGAATGGTGACCTATCATTTTTATTGTATTTTTCGAAACAGTACTTGGTAGAGAACATTCAGGGAGAGTTTCAAAAAAATTCATCAGTAAATTTTATTTCTGAGGAATCACCTTAAACAAAGCAAACTTCTCGTGATCTTCGCTAAGCATTTTGAATGGGGATATACCGCTGGATGGATGGTTGGTTTTTCCTCCCGGTTTTGTCTTTTGAATTTGGCACGACTGTATTAGGTTCGACGTTTGAAACCGCTGCCGTGCTATCATGGTGCCACTGCTGAGCCAAATTCATTTCAGCTTGGCACAGCAGTAGCACAACGTTTGAAACAGGCCTAAGTTCTGTATATCTTGACGGTGTTACAATCCTTCTCTAGAGGATAAACAACTGTCAAAAATGCAGCCTCTGGGATCGCAGGCGTCCCAAACTCATGATTCGAGGAATCGATCAAATATTAATGATTTATGTACGCGTATCGAGCGAGACGTGACTGACTTAAATGCACGGTGTTGTGTTACACATTGGGCCGTTGAGAATTTGAGCGCTCTACAAGGCATTGTATGGAATTTAAAATAACGAAGGATAAAATCGCACAATGAAATAAAATGTTGCTTTTTGGAATGAAATTAAGTAAATGAACTCACCTTGTCTTATTTCTGTTGTCCATGTTGGCCTATTTCGTCATTTTTGGGGGGTTTTCAGGTGTTTTGTCGTAGCTTTCTATAGACGAAGTCAAGGCTGGACATTGCTGTTTCGAAAGACCTGATCCGAGAGGACCGTTTTCTTGCCGAAATTGGAATCCGCTGCTCGATTTTTCCCTCCAATGCAAAGAAGGATAGTCCATTGGTCCCCTTTTCTGATCGGCTTGGAAAATCTGGGATGGGGAATTTGATTGCTGGCCTCGATTTCATGTTACGAGTCACGCTGATTCCAGGGTAGCCTGAATTTCAGCCGTCTCCTCCTCTCGCTAAGTCTCGGGAGAGAGACGTCTGAAGGCACTGGGCGATAATGCTGTCCGGTGACGTCACTACCCGAAAACCTGGTAGTGGTTCTGATTGGTTGCCGTGTTAATTTATTTGCCCGACGCGAATAATTTGAATAATTTTATTGCCAAACTTTGCGCGTTCACTGAAGATGGCAGAAGAAAATCGCGAGCTAAAGCCACAAGAGTTAAAGCCGTTTCTGGTGTATGCTCGACATTTGGAGTTCAAAACCTCTATCCGCAACAGGAAAAGGCAGTTGCAGAATTTCTTAGCGGAAGAGATGTATTCGTAAACTTGCCTACGGGATATGGGAAGTCCTTAATATATCATAGTCATCATATGGCTCCACTAGTCAGTAGCGATTGAACTTTCAAAGCAGCACAGCCATTTTCCAAACGAAAGTTAGTCGTATGCAAAATTTACCTGAAAAAAGTCTGAAAACTTGCAGCAGTTCACTCGTAAAAATTATCATTTTACTTTCGATATGTACGGCTAGCACACTAAATACATTGGCATTAAACACTCCTTGAAATCCATAAATGAAGACGTTTGTTGGGTTTTTCAACGGCCATTCTCATGCATGAATGACTCCGAGAGCAAGCAAATCTGCACGCGAGCAAACAAATTATTCTGCACGTATTTTCTTGGGGCTACGGGCTGAACATATATTTAAACCTATAAAACTTATAACCTATTACCACAAAATTATAAGTTTCATTAGAAGTTTTGTTCAGTCCGTAGCCCCACGAATACGTAAAGAAATAATTTAGTTCGCCGCGTTGTAGATTTGCTTGCTCTCCGACTCGGGGTCATTCATGCATGCGAATGGCCGTTGAGAAACCCAATTACAATCCGCCCGTCTTCAGTTACAAATTTCAAGGAATATTTAATTCCAGTGTATTTAGTGAGCTAACCGAGCATACTGAAAGTAAAATGATAATTTTTACGACTGGACCGCTGCAAAGTTTAAGACTTTTTTGTAAATTTTGCATACAGTCGATAAGGAGGCGGAGATGATTGACGTCACCAAAACTTAACGGTTTTGTCTAGACTTGTTTTTGCGCTGAAGGTCGTGTGTGAAATTTCATAAATTACCACATTTCACTCGTGACGTCACCGGACAGCATTATCGCCCAGTGCTTTCAGACGTCTCTCTCCCGAGACTTAGCGAGAGGAGGAGACGGCTGAAATTCGGCTAATTCCAGGGGGGTTGATAAATAACAGCAGAGACGGTGGAGACAAACTTTGATGAATTCAAAGGAAAAGATTGCGTATTCGAGGCAGATTGGTTGAAAACTAAGGGCCTACCCAAGCTGTGTGAAGGTGTTTCAAGAACGATTTATGTCTATAATATATGTAGAATACATGACAACTACAAAAGTTAAAACGTATCTGGTAATTTCGCGGGGTGGGCATTGACAGCTTCGGAGTTAATCGAAAATATATTTACATTTATATCTTAACCAAACGCCACAAAGAGTAAATCTGAAAAATTCACTTCCAACCAAGAGCAACTAGCCACGTGAACAAGTAAACCATAAAAAAAGGACACCGTATAAGCTTAATTAAAGATTCGTACGTTACTCGTTGCATTACCGGCAAGCTATTTGGCTCACTAACTCAGTACTCACCCGGCAGATCCTCCCATAATAAACCTCACATAGTTTGGAATAGTATCCTAGCTTTTTCTCACTCATGTTAACTTCTCTGTAAAGCCCAGAATGTACTAAATGTAGCCAACTAAGCAAGGATAAACTACAGCGAAACACGCACAAATTACTATGTCTGGGTATCAACCGCTGACCCTAAATTTCGCATTAAATTTCGGGGCCCGGGTTCCCCGGATTACATGTTACTTTTCGTAATGAATAAGTGATGTCTGAACAGTCTATCGAGAATTTAAGTCAGTATTTTTGATGTAATATTCATTTCATTTATAGTTATTTTAAAAGTGAGAGACGCTGGACTGCTAGACAGTGGTGAGATTATCATTACTTAATTTCAAGCATCGTACAAACGTTAATTTTGGGTGGATTGTTTTTAATCCACAACGAATAAAAAAAACGGTGTTTCTGCAATACTTCAGGAAATTTGTTCAAATTTCGCTACCCTTATTTCAATTTTCAGCGTCTTGACCCAAGATGGGAATCACCGGAATGGGTCAGTTTAGTCGTTTTGATGAAGAATGTTTTCTCGTCCATAACGGAAAGTTCATTTAATATGACAAGGAGGGGGAAGTGATGAAGATTTTGAAACTCGAAGCTTGAAATTTTAGCAGCCCCCCTCACTAGCGGGGAGCCCCTCCCCCCCTTTGGTAGTAAAAATTTCAGAGCCCCTCTCCTAGCCCAACAATTTTTTCAGAGCCCCCTCTTCGGGTGTGTAAATATTTTCGGAGCCCCCCTCAATATCTTCATTTCCCCCCCCCCCCCCTTGTCATATTAAATGAACTTTCCCTAAGGCTCTCTTGTTACACGTATGTTATTTGTGGCTCATACTTTTGTTCATCTCAACTGAGCTATAGCCACCTAAGCTGCCTTGTAACGCATGTTCATTTTGATGATCAAATTCGGTTAGCTTTGTGTAAAATCCCTCAACTAGAAGGACCAAGGGACTCGGTGCCGCTTTGCCGACTTTTCTTTGCCGACTTTGTTACGAGTTATGTTCTCGTCCGCCTGCTAAGCTCTCCAGCGGGTAACAGTCTCAGAGGGTCAACAGGGTTTACATAAAAATAACAATTCAGTTGTCTGCAAACTAGAAAAAGATCGATAAACATGTATTTTACTGTGATCAAAACTAAACCAAAAAAAAATACCGGTTTAGAGTCACCTGGTCCAGCTCTTGGTTTCCCACGTGTGAAACATGTGTCCACTGTCGTTAGAATACATTAAAATACACTGACTGTCACCAGGAACTGTCGTTAAGCGCACACTTTTCATGTGTTTCTCATAAATCTGCCGAAATGTCATACACAAATTTTGACTGGGTTTAGTTAAAACTTTCTCTTTCAGTCTATTTGAACTGGCTCGTACCATGCGTGGTCACCACGTGAGCCTGAGAAGCGGGGAAATGCCTTTTTGACAGTAGAACTGAATACAATTCTAAGGTATTACCGAGGCAATAATGCCCATTATGGGAAGTGTACTCGACTTAACCTCAGCAGTAGTTAAGCAAGTTGGCTAAGCGCTAAACCTATGCTTGTATTTTCAGGGGTGCGTGTCGCCATAGGCGTGCGTGAGCCAGCACCCTTCATGTGCTTGACGGAGGTTGATGAATTAACGGATTATAAAACCCGGCTCGATTGTCACTTGTCACGCTAAGCACAGTAAACATCACTTGCTTAACATGGCCTGCCATATTTTATTATTTTTTTTCAAGGCTGTAATTTTACCATTTTTGGTTGTACTGAGAAGTGTTAAAAGTATGAGTGCTATGTGTAAAAAAAGAAAAATGTTTTTCCAAACTCGAGTGGACTTTCAGAGTACTGCCACAATTCTTCTGATTTTCCAATTTATTTCAGTCGAGTTCTACAGTTCGATTATTCTTACTTATTAGTATATCTGAATGACTTAACATGTGCAAATGTTCCTCCTTCTTTCAACGCGAGCAGATCGAGAAATTTAATTTCCTTTTTGTTTGCAGAATCGGAGAATTGAACAACAATCGAAGCACCGGAGACTATAGACAGGCTAGATACAGTCTTCCTTTTTACGTATACTTATCGCAGAAAATCTGAAGTGCAAATTAAAACCATTATGAAAGCTATTATAACTACTACCACTAGTTGCTATTCTATGCTTTTCAGTTTCCAACATAGCACTACCGTAGAATTCCGTTAAGGGCCCCGTTATTTTCGGATTTAGTTAAAAAACCTTTGTATGGTGCGGTAATTCACAGTCTTTTCTGAAATAGGAGGCTCTCATATAACACTTCAAGCTACCCACATAAATAAAGAACAGTATATACATTACAACAAGTGTTGGTATTGTAAGACAATGTAACTAATTCCACTTAACTCTGCTGCCAGACAAAAACCGTAGAAATCATTTAGGGCCAATTATTTAAACGAAGTTTAGTCAACGTTTATGAAAGTCATCGTCTAACCCACGTGAAAACCACGAGGGCCGATTATTAAACGTTGTTTTACCATAACAGTGTTTAGACAGTGTCTTATAACCAACTAAGGAACAAAAGTAAGTTAGACCTGGTCAAACGCAGGTTTAAAACGCTGTTTAACGATATTTTCATGGTCAGCCATTATTGAGAAGGGGGACCTCTGCGCTTTCAAGAAAGTCTCTACCCAATTCGGCCAATAAAACTTGTCCTTGTTCGCTGAAAGTTGTTTGACTTGTTTTAGAAGCCATGTTGCAGAGAAATAACCATTATCTGGAAATTGGCATACGAGATAACTCCGCAGACAATACATGAGACATGGTTTAGCCATTGACTCGAAAAAACACGGTTCAGTCGCGTTTCAATAATTAATAATTATTCACCGAAGTGGAGGTGAATAGTGGTGGATATTTACCGAGCCGCGAAGCGGCGAGCCTATCCACCACTATTCACCGACACTGAGGTGAATAATTGTTTTAGTATATACCACACAAGCTGAATAACTAGCGGCCTAAAGAGTAACTTTACTTGTGACAATGTACCGACAAAAGCCATTTTGTTTTTCATCGGTTGCTCGGAGGTGAATAGTACTTGGCCAATCACCTCTTGGCTAGCTAATCAGCGCGCGAAAAGTACTATTCACTTGTGTGGTATATACTTATAAATTTTAAGCATCGTTTAGCCGTTGTTTAACGAGACAACCTCTAAACCGCAGCTCAGCCCTAAACAATGGTTAACAAGGACTTCGTTTAAATAATCGGCCCTTAAAGTTCAAGAAATGTTTAGCAAAGTTCGAAATCAGATCACAGTTTCACATTTGTTTCAGTTGTACACGGTGTGGCTACCATACCACAGTCCAAAGATTTTCACGCGTTCTTGTTATCTAATGCAATGTTGATATAAACTGCGCACTTTATGGTACCTTAACAAGAAAGACGAGAAATTCGATTTTCGTTCCAGTTACTTTTTACGTTAGTCTTGGAAATCGCATTATAAATCGCCGGATCTACAGTACTGTGTAAAACGTTGTATTAAATAAAATACCGATTTTTTTTTTGTATTCCAGTGGTAATCGTTACAAAGGCCTGATTACAGAGCTGTTTTATTCCCTCATTCCTAATATGAACAGAGGTTCTCTTCATACAAAAAGTTTCAGGCGCATACACTTCTCCGTTTTTAGATACAGATGAACTAAAAATGGCTATATATGGGCCCAAAATCGAGAAACGGGCCCTAGGACCGCCACTTTCGGGTGTATTCTCGGGGTGGAAGGGAAGGGGGGCGTCAGTTACATGTGATCCCACTACTCTCTCATTATTCACCTTAACCCTGTATCTTCTAGGTTCACTGGCTCGTGACTTCCCAGTTTCAATTCACATGACGACTCTCAAAATAGCTGCATCTGGCGACTTTACGTGGGATAAATGCGGCGGCAGAGTTAAGACCATAATCCTTGATCGCCGATTGAGAAAATAACTTTTGTTGTATCCATGTCGGTTAATAAAGCCTATTGTCCATTAGAAACAACAACAACAACAACCACAACAATTATTAAAACAGAACGAGAAAATTTATTTCGATCTGAGCACGCAATTGGATTGGCAGCGACAACTCCGTGGCAACTTCACAGTAACACGCGAGATTCCCTGCCGACAGTGTTCCTTTTTCCCGTTGTCTCCACTGAATGATAATTTGTCGAACTGAGTCTCTCAGTGATTTCACACGTGTATACACATGATATTTTGAAATCGAGCGACCCTTAATATACTCGGCTGCGTGACCCGAAAAATGAAATGACCGATACTGAATATATCAACTTTATTACCACGCAACAAAAAGTCACGAATCTTATAATGCGCCCTTGCCTTTAAACTAATATATAGTCGACCATTGCTGATTAAGATTTTAAAATGAAATTCGATGAAGATGCGCATTAAACTCTTGACATCGAAGTTACGAGTAAGTCCTTGAATGTCATGGAAACTGTGACCTTGCGATAACACGATCGGCTTAGCAAACATGACGGCAAACACGCGCTGTCACGTCTCATTGAATTTCTCGTGATCACGACTTCAGCCGGTCACATTAAACACGATAAAATCCTTTTTCCCAACATTAAAGACAGGAAAAAAGCATATTTCTTTGTTATATAAACTTAGAGTGGGTTTCAGGAGTTGTAACAAATAGTTTGAAGTGTTTTTCGGAGTCGCAATGTTTACGTTCGAGCGGGAATTTCATCACGTCACCCACTAACGCCCGAATGACGTCAAGGCATCACGCAAAAGCCCACGCAGTGAACGAGACGTACACTCGAGATCTCGAACATTTTTGCGCGTCTTCGCGTACCGGATGTATATCTGTTGCTGGATGCACCGAGCCCGGGGATTCACCTTCCAGGTCTGCCAAGGAAGTAGAAAGCTACTTTCCGTGTTTAAGAAACAGCAAATTTATAAACACGGAGGTGATTTTGTGTTTTTTTTTTTCAGTTGGCTTAATATCAGAGGATGCTTTATATCACTGGATCTCGGGCTGTGTTAAATCAAAGTTAGCTGTCTGAGGAACGAGCGTGACTTTTTCACGTTTTGTTAACAGTTCCTAAATCTAGAACAAAATAATGTTCCAGATGAGCTAAGACTGAGGTAAGTGCAAAGAAGTGCTGCTGCTTGTCAACCTATTGCGTGTAGTTTATTCATGCATTCACTTTAGGAGAGTAAATTTAGCTGTTCAGTTTAAGCCTTTCTCATTAGTTCAACAAAAACCCAGGATTAATAGCTTAATACAACAAAAAAATTT
The DNA here is from genome assembly GCA_019787425.1 of Platygyra sinensis. Taxonomy (NCBI): domain Eukaryota; kingdom Metazoa; phylum Cnidaria; class Anthozoa; order Scleractinia; family Merulinidae; genus Platygyra; species Platygyra sinensis. The sequence continues at coordinate 31,144 of JAHPZR010021756.1, forward strand.
TCATAAAAATATTGTGTAAGTCATGAAATGTCGAGTTGCTAAACATATCAATGTTTATTACATTTGAAATAAATTCGACGGGAGTTGAATTTGATGGTTTCGATATACAGTTGTGCAGGGAGAACACATGTTATTCTTATGCTCCATTGAACTCGTGCAAAAATCACCTGTTTCACTTAGAGTCAATGTCGTCCCTGCTATTCAATGATTAAATATTGATTGCCATACCAACTTCAAAGCTGATAACAGTTGAATGGAATTCGCATCGGTTTCCAATGAAAAAGGGAACTTCTTTAACGGACTACCCGTTTCGATTCTAATTTTATGCCATATTGAGACAGTTTCGCTTTCTAATACCCCCCAAAATTGAAGAGTTTTATTCATAAGTTAACAGTCACGGAAATCAAAAATCCCTGGGTAATTCGTGTTTCCGGCTAAGGGAGTTTCACGCAAACCGGAAGTGGTCTAAATGCGCGTGTATTACACGTTGTGCGACTTTCACGCTTGACTGGCCATGACGCATGCGTGCAGCTATTCATTCACATTGTCTCAAGGATATAAATAACATTTTGTGAGGAAAATTTTTCATAGCACAACAAAGGGCATTCATCGCTCGCTTGAAAGAAGTCGCGAAGAACACTCTCATTCATTTCTGTAAAGAGTTGGTAAGTTGACATTGTCAAATTGAAGAATTTTATCAAAACTAGACCGCTGTTTTGGTGAAGACCCACCGCTTCCTCGCTGAGAAACTACGTGAATCGATTTTGGGCAAGCAAGCACGTATTTCATGCGTGCTTTGATTTCGTTGAATTGATCGTCCTTTTGAAAGAAGTCGGGTGGTTAGAAAACTCTGTGGCAGTCGTAAAGACTTTAAAACTTGTCTCGTACAAAGCTTGAATGATAAGAAGAACTCGGAACAAGCGATCATCTTGAGAAAAGAACTTGGAGCATTAAGAAGAGTGAGCCAAGCGTCCAAGTTGGATTCTTTACATCAAAGTTACACGTCTCTCTTTTATTATCCCTTTCTCGACATGGGATCAAGAATATCGGCCGTAAAAAGAAACGACCACAATGACAATAGACAAGGAGTTTATAAATCGCTTAATGTCTTACAAGATGAAGATCGGGCAAGAGACTTAGCAAGGCCAGAGAAACTAGATATTTTACTCGATCGTCCAGCTCTACCGGAAGAGGTTTTGATAGAACATGCTTGGAACCCGAACGATCGGTCGGTGAACATTTTCGTCAAAGAAGACGACCCTCACACATTTCACAGGCATCCCGTGGCACAAAGCACGGACTGTATACGAGGGAAGAAAGCCTACAGTCGTGGATTTCATGTTTGGGAGATCCAGTGGTCAACCCGACAACGTGGGACACACGCAGTAGTGGGGGTAGCAACTTCGAAAGCCCTTCTTCACTGTACGGGTTATCATTCCTTAGTTGGTAATAATGAAGAAAGCTGGGGGTGGGACATCGTTAGAAACAAACTTTACCACAACGAAAAGAACGTTTCTTCAGTCAAGTATCCAGTTTTGTCAGACAGCGATCATAGCTTTGTGGTACCTGACAAATTTCGTGTTATATTGGACATGGACGAGGGAACTATGGCTTTTGAAACGAACGATGGACGATATTTAGGTGTCGCTTTCCGCGGCATGAAAGGGAAGAGTGTGTATCCCATAGTATCAGCAGTCTGGGGACATTGTGAAATTACCATGAAATACATTGGGGGACTAGATCGTAAGTATTTCACTTTTGCTTGCAAATTAATGTTCTACCTGTGTGACTTATCTTTTGTTTCGTGCGTGAGCGCGAATCTTTTGTTTACACTTTGTTCACCTAACTTGTTATATTGTCTTCTACTCGGCGAAAAGTTGATGAAAACAGTTCCTTCGTTTTATCCTCTCTTTGAATTTTGTAAGTCATATTGGATTTTATTTTCTTACTTTAAAGACAAGTTGGTATTCAAATCGATAGAGATATTTTTCGATATTTTTCGAGTTAAAATATTCATTCCCTAGCGATTTCACTTCCTTTACGTCACATGGGAAAGTGATCTCATCAACTTAACAGCGTTCCTGAAGAAACAGAAAGTTTCGCTTTTCCTGCGTCTCCTGTTTTTCAAATCCGGTCTTTAAACTTGTGGATAAATGAACAAACAGCTTCTGAAAATGGGATTGTATATCCTATATTTGTAATTTGAAATATCAGAAATAACCATCTCACCCTTTAATAATTGCTCTGACCTGATTCTTTACCTGCCCTTATTAGTGATTTTGTTGGTGCCTTGTTGTGAAATGTCTTTTCGGAAAGTCTTACCGCGGCTTTTTTTCTGTTTTGCCAATTTTTTTCTTTTAAACTCCGCCGCCATAAAGACACACACTTTTCGCTTCCGAGTTTCATTGTTTCAGTTGATGAATGGAAATAAATAATTCATTTGCTGCTAGGGACTTCTTATATCTATATCCTTTGGGAGCTTATTCGTCATTTCCGCCAGGGAAAACTTGTCAAGTCGCCAGGATCTTTATAATTTTCGTTCCTTAAGTAATATCGAATTCAATCTTTGTGTTGTATCAGAGGCTTTGAAAAATTGTCTCCTTTGAAGAACTTTGATCTCTAAAGCTGGGTGCAAACAAAGAGACAATGAGATCACAAAGAAGCTATTTCGGTTTAAAGAGCGTGGCGCGTGCCAAACCACCTGTTGCATGTAGAGAATGTTAAAAGCGTGTGCCACAAACTAATGCAGGGGAACCCATTTAAATTTGACCAACCTAATGGATTGGTTAAGATTTTCAACTTTCTATAGCAAAGACTGATTCATCATTGAGCTTTATAACGAGATGTTTATGTTTTACTCTTACTAAAGAGATTCAAAACAGTCCTTGTAATGGGGAAAATATTTCATTGATTTAAGAAAAAGAAAAATTTTAAATGGTTGTAGTAATAATGACACACAAGGAGAAATATGATGGATATTTTATGTTTTGTTAATCGCTGTCTGAATTTCTTCCTTTCTTTTTTCAATTCCTGTTAAATCTTGCAAAATAGTTTCCAAAACAACAACATCATAGGTTAACTTCTGATATGTACTGATTAGAGAAAATCATTAAATTCTCCTTTAGTGGGACTTTTGTAATACCTACTACTGAAAAAATATTTTACAAGAATAATCATGATGTCTTAAGGGGATTTTTTATGGATAGTTTTTTTTTTGTCTACAAAATAGAACAAAAGTAAGACATACTTGTAGGCAGTATATGGTAACTGGGGAAATTGTTCAGGACACCTGTTGCTATGTTTTTAAGAAACTTGGTTTGCAATCTTGAGAGACCTTTACTTGTATTGTGCAGTAAAGTGAGTTCTAAATTAAGAGTGGTATTGACATGTTTTTTTTTTGAAAAAAGGTCAATTTTGGCCAACAGGCGTCAGAAAATTTCACAACATCCACCATAATTAAACAGTGAGCTTTGATGTAATCAACAGGAAAAAATTCTATGAAGTGCTTTGGTTAAAAATTTAGAAAAAAAAATGGATTATGTACAATTTGTAAAATATGCTGTGATAAATTGGGTGTGTTAGGGTGCATTCCTTTAGGAAGATCTTGATGAAAATTTATGATCTAAGATCACTCAGATCAAAAGAATAATGAATCTACTCCAGACTGGAAATTGATGCCTGGTTCGAGGGAGCAGGACCTGAGTGATCTTACATCAAGTTACATTTGAATCCAGATTTAGATTTTCAGACGAATCCCACCAGCTGTTTTAACACTCATTTGAAAAAAAAAACCTTTCATATTTTTCTAACTTAACAGAAATGCAAAGAGAATGTTTTCTCTGTTCTTAACAAAGTATTGAGTGGAAAGTGTTTGCTGCGATCTTCAAAGTATAATAATTGTCTCTGATTGCACCATTTTTTGGTCTTTAATAATAGCATTACAGAACACAGGTCATGCTTTTAGCACACACTTTCTACAGGATATGTTCCTCATTAAATATATTTATAACATAGATAGGACCTTGCGTGCGTTCTGATTGGTCAAAAACCTATGTTTTATCAGAGTATAAAAGTGTGTTTTATTGTTTTGCGCATGCAAAATCTATATCATAAAGCAAATGAAGAGGCCTAAGCCGTGTATTACACTGTGATAAAACATGCCAGTCATTTGAGAATACTCAAGAAATGTAGAAA
>JAHPZR010021757.1:0-17500 GCA_019787425.1 Platygyra sinensis
TGTATATTATGTTTAGCCCGTATATTCCGAGTCGTAGTTCCCTCAATTTTAATTGACAAAATCAACCAGGTTAGTGGAATTCTGTATATTTGAAAAGTAGCAAATTGCTCCGCTGTAGCGGAGAATATGATTGACCTCGAGAATTCATCAAAGCGAAGCCAGATTGATGGGATGTATCAAGGATGCTTTGGCTTCTTGATCAGTTTTAAGCTGTACTTGACTTTCTCTACCCCGGCTGGCCCTTTCTATTTTTCCACTCAGTTCTTGGCAAACATCAAGGTTTTACTAGTACAGAAAGATGTTCTTTTTTAACACAGATTCCATTTTCTTTTATGTGAGGCACTGAAATTTACAATCAATAATCAGGGCTTGACTGAATATTAACTGAATCCTTTAGCTTAGGAACGATCGACTCTACAACAAAGGTCATTTATATTCATACAAAGGTATAAAAGATAGTTTTACGAGAGAACCAAAATCACTGAAGATGACGTACAAACTAAATGATTTACTGCAAAATATCATCGCTTGAAATTACACTGACTGGAACAGTTTCTACTAAAAAACTCAATGTGCCTAATGTAAAAAAGTGGAATTGGTAACTCAACGCTATTTCATGGCACTGCTAAATGTTTTATAACTTCTCAAAATTAGCGAAGAAAAGCTGCAAGGGCGCATGCCAATAGCATGATGGCGCTGACCATTGGTACTTTGCCTCCATTGCACAAATCGCCACTGCAGCAGTCGATCTCGCACTTCTTCACTTTTCCTAAGTCGTCAGACTTGCAAAATTTCGATGTATCGGGATCGCAGGCGGATGATTCAGCGCAACTTTTGGCGTATAGCGCGACTGAGACATCATCTTGTGTTCCTTCTCTCACAGCTTTGACACAGCGATCTGAACTTGAATCGCAAGTCACCTCTTTTTTTACACTGGTACAGTCATCCCAACTCTTGGTAGAGCCGCACTCGTAGCACTTGAGGCCGTATCCTGGGAAAAAAGTGTAAGCAAAAGAATAACACATCAGGCGAGAATAAAATCCGGCTCGTGCACACAATCTGCGCGAAGATAACAGTTATGTTAGATCCCAGAAGAAAGGTTTAATACTGAAGAGAAAGTTGATGACTTGAAGATTGGGATAAATATCGCCTAAATTAAGGAAAAGATAGAAAAAAAAATATAAACTTAAGTACATATCATTTCATCTTGAAACCAAGAACTTAAGATTTTGAGTCACCGAACTGATTCAAGTAACTCTGTTTAATTCAGTGTTTTGCGGCTGCCAATTGTCAAGGGGTTTGGGCGCTGGCTAAGGTCACATAAAGGGTTTTGATTGGTATTTTCTTTCGTTTTCACCTCAAGTAAATTTCAGGAAGGTTGCTGTTCTCAGTGAATTTTCTTCTCAGGTTTTATAAAAGAGACATGATGAACTTAAGTTATAGCCTTTCCCGGTAATTCTGCATCAGCTAGTTTCGTTTATCTGAGGGAAAACGAAAACACACGTCCCATGCAGAAACACGCTTCGAGCGATTCCTATGTAGCGACGCATAAGTGTGTTTTACAATGAATATGCATGGATTAAGCATCACTATTTAGACGCAAGATGATCCAGATGATTATCCATTGTGATATGAATCATTTTGAGTTAAGTCGGTTTTAAAAATCCTATGATTTCAATCTTTTTTGGGACTGTAATGGTCAAAACTCCATAGCGAAGGCATTGTGAAATGCTGAGGGGAAGGTAACACATTTTTCCCGCGTTTATAATACACTAGCAAACAGAAGTTTTCTATAAAGACAATTAACATCAGGAACAAGCGCAGAATTATAGGAATCCATGAAAATAAAGAACAAAAGCTCTCGATCTTATTTGCACGGCTGGCTTGGCTAATTCGTATTTTAAAGAGCTGAATTAAGATTCGGCAAAAACGTAATGGGAGTAACTTACCGACGGGGATGAAACAAAGGAAAAGAACAAGAACGCTTTTCATCTTTAAGGTTGAGTCACTCCTCCAAATTCTGCTTGTGAAAAGCTATAGTACAGTTTGACCATGGGCAACAACTTGATTCGTTTCGTCACTGGGGGCAGTAATTTGTAGGGCAGCACTGAAAACAGAGGTGTTGGTTACCTTTCAGAAATCTAACCAATCAGCTCCTCTAGGAGATCGTACGATCATTTCGACCTTGATAGACCTTGGGCAAATATGCATTCCAAGAAAAGAAATCTGCTTCTGAGAAATGCAAACAGGCCTTGGCAAGTTTCCATGATAAATAGCGGAGATCGGAAACTCTAGAACTGAGGGAAAACACACGAAAACAAGAGAATTAAAAAGAAAGCTAAAGAAATGAAAAATGGTACAGATTCAACGGACAATCACTGATAAGAAAGGTTATTTTAGAGGTAATTATAACTATTTGCCTTGTGCTTCATCTGAAAGCAGCGGCGCCAAGGGAGTGTCTGACAGCGATCCAGTGAGAGAGCTGCACGATTTCTTTTTTGTTAGACTTACAGCGGTTATCAGTCACACGCGCCCTTCAACGATTTTTTGCCGTTTCAAAAACTAAGTTTGGTGGACGTCAATCAAATGTATCCATGACAATATCCGTGTTCATTTCGTCGTGTCAGTTTCACGGCCATGTTCGATCGTCGTTGGTTAAGGAATAATCGCTCAGTCATTATGACAAAGTAATTTGCAATTTCGCTGAGATGGAGGGCTCTTATGTAGAGGAAACGCGGTTTGTCTTTGAATTGCATAGCATAAACACTTTTTGCGAGCGAAACGTTTGTGAAGAAGGCGGCGTACGAAACAAAACTAGAGCCGTGAGCGATCCGCCAAAGAGAAAGTCGAAGAAAGGAAAGATACAAGGTAGCTGAAAAAGTTGGCCTCTGAAATGAGTCGCTTTATGTGGAGATTGACTATTTATTAGCTTGTTATGGATGCAGATTATTTTCACCGCAGAAATTCTTGTCATTCGCCTTGCTAAAATACTGATAATCCCGGCATGCAGAGATCTATCTTGACGAATTTCAAGCGTGGTTGGAATACTAGTAGCAGACAGGCAAATTATATGCAAAGCAAACCGTCAAGAGAACCACACGGCATGTGGGAATGTCAGTAATAAAAAGGTAATGAAAGCCGCAAGAGATTAGCATTTAGACTTTTGTAGTTCATTCTGTAATAAAGTTTATTTATTTATATTTAGTTCATTCTCATGTTGTTGTGGTTGTACAATGTTTGTAAATTTGTAGCTTCAAAACATTGCCCGTGAGCGAGACGAACGAAAAGGCGCTTTAAACGATTTTATAAGTCTTACTTCTCAGTTTCTGTTTATCGACGAGTCAAGTAAAGATGATATGAAAGAGCAACTCGGATACTCTGAGAATTTGACGCCGTTATTCGGGACCTTTAGATCGGAGGACGAGGACGACTACGAGTACGAGTTTTCCGTGCTGAGCATGCGCATAAAGTTTGGAGGCCGACATTTTTCGAAGTGCGCGTGCTCAGAACAGAAAACTCGTACTCGTAGTCGTCCTCGTCCTCCGATCTAAAGGTCCCTAATTGTCATGGATACATTTGATTGACGTCCACCAAAACGTAGTTTTCAAAATGGAAAAAAATCGTTGGAGGGCGCGTGTGACTGATAACCGCTGTAATGAAACAATATAGATGTTGTTATTACGTGACTAATAAATTGGCATTTCTGAGAATGAAAGCCGGTTTGTTCTCGGAATTTGGAGCGTGATTAACCGGAACTCTAGAACAAGCTTGACTCAGCGGAAAACATTTCTGAGAATGACATGTTTGTTCTCGGAAATATATGTTATTAGGGTTATCAGCGGTTTCACATACAAAAGAAGCGAAAGGGTCAATTCTGCTTTGACCGCAATCTCGTTCCCAGAGCCTCGTTCCCCTTGACCAGCGGTCGAAAAACGAGAGCTCTGGGAGCATCCATTTTGAAATAACAATGGGAAATAACCGAATTCTGGTTATCCGGTTCACTGCGCAGTCTCAGTCTGCATCTATTTCATGCTATGGCGCATGCCTGAAATGGTTGCTCCCAGAGCATTCTCGTTCCCAGAGGCCGCGATCCTTTTGGTCAGTTACGGGGATCGCGACCTCTGGCCCCGTCCAACGACATTCCGGTTTTGAATGGCTTTGGAAACACAATAGATTGAGACCAGAACCAATCACATTTGTCGGACTCGGCTCTGAGCATGCGCAGAGTGACGGGAAGTCCGTGAAATGCGGACTTCCGGAGTTGGACCTGGCCAGAGGTCGCGATCCCCGTAACTGACCAAAAGGATCGCGGCCTCTGGGGACGAGAATGCTCCCAGAGCTCTCGATTTCCTGCCGCAGGCCAGAAGGATCGTGGGCTCTGGGGACGAGAATGCTTTGACCGCAGACTCAACTGTAGTGAATATCGGAAGTCTAAAACGGAGCTACTGAGTTGGACTGGGCACGACAGGTCGATCCACGACATATCATCGGAAGTGTTTTCAGTGACAATCAATCCGCGAGAAATGTGTTCAAAATGCTTTATTTAGCAAACAATTAAAACTAGCAGTAATCAAAGATTAGAAGTGCGTTCTGCGGCGCCTGTGATAATAGTTCTCTGTTGCTGAAATCATTATCTCTATGTGAAAAGCTGAAGTTTTGCGAACAGATGTGACATACTGGCAAAACCCACTATTATTGTGGATTATTTGATTTCTTTGCTCAACGGTTAGCAAGCGACATCCCATCTACTCAAATTTCAGGTGAACTCCGCGGGTGAACTACGATATGACAACCTTTCATGACACGTTGCGTGACGGCTCTAGTTTTAGTAAACGCACAAGTATCATGGAACACTAACCTTTCAAATTCATCTTAAACATTTACAAGAAATTGAGTTCGGAACATCTATAAATTTACATTCCTTTGAATCGTCGAAAAAATGAGCATTCCCGTATATTTTTTCTTCAGGTTCACAAAAATCTCGGATTACAAAGTCACGCCAAACTTACGCTTTGCTAATTTCTTTAAAACCCTGACTTCGAAGCGATATATCTCTTCAACGTGAATAGCTACCACACATCGGCTCCAGTAAAATCTGTTCGTTAACAATCCAGCTTTATCGTGTTAAAATTTCAGCGAAATCGAACAAAACCAGAGTTAATTACAGGTGTATTTTTTCTCTGACCCCACTTGACCTTGTTGACACAAGAAATTACAAAGCATAACACGAGCTGACGTTTCCGTAATAAAAAAACTAAAAATATAGCCTGAAAGCTGCAATTTGAATGGGAACATCTTTTTCGCACTTTTCTTAGTTGATTTAGACGAAAAAATGACCTTGACGGGCTACAGAAGACAACAAAACCAAAAACAGAGCGAGACAATGATAATTTATTCAAATAACTCACCGCATGGCGAACATCACGTACAAGGTGAAAAAGCTTTCTTCTGGATATTTCAGCCTTCGTTCGCAGCAGATTCTCAACGAAGAAAAACAACACCCAACACACACGTTCAAACAACAGGCAGAAAAGAGCACATGTACAGGCATGACGATCGATGTACAGGACAACGAGGCCCAACGCTACACGTGTTATTTTCACTTGCACGCGTATATGAGGCCCAAAGCCCCTGAAAAAACTTAGAGGGGCGGCCAAATTGCAGAAAAAAATCTCGATTTGTCACGCCTGCAAACCAAATTAGGATGCGTTCTCTCGTTCCTCGAGAACGCAATAAACATGACTTAACTTGTGTCTGCCTTGAGTTAGTATGTTGTTTTTGTGTTCCTGTATTGAGCCGGTGGAAGGCCAGGGCATTTCGGCGATGCTTGCTTTTGGTGTTTTACGATAGAGTTATTTTTGGCCACATACAAAATTACCTTTAAATTAAAAGAAACCTGAAAATAATACTTTACTAAGATAGAAAAACACCAAAGAGATAATAATAAACCATAAAGGAGCAAGGATGGTAAAGGATGGAGAAGATTGACACGGATTACAACGACAAACTTCTGCTGAATTAAAATGCGAAAACCGTGACGCAGCTACTTTAATCGCGTGACCACGAAGATGGTTGTTTTGCGTGATTACCAAGCTTTTAGCGTACGCTAAGCATTCTCTAGGATGACCATACGGTGATTCCAAGCGTTGAGATCTTTCACTGACATTGAGGCCTGAGGGTCTGGTGTCTTATGTCCTTTATGCATATGTGGTCAAACTATAAGTCTATCTTATTGTCACATTCGTTTACACAGGCGATTTTTGTCGCGGCAACTCGATGCAACTTTTTGTCGCAGCAAAATTGCATCAAGTTTCAAACATGTTCGAAACTCCTGCGATATCGCGGCGACAAATCGCTTTGAAAATCGAACCTGATTTACACGTGCGATTTTACTTTGAATTTGCAACTTTATCGCGACAAGAATCGCATCGAGTTGCCGTGACAAAAATCGTCTGAGTAAACGGGCCTTTAGACATAACTCGCAACTACGAATTTTTGTCGAAAATCAAAGAAAGTTTCTTTGTCTTCGACAATCCATGTCTTCTTCTGCCTGGCTAAGTGTAGAGGCAAAATGATCACACTGTTTTACTAACTCTATTCACTGTTCCAAATGTTTCGGTTTCCTCCTCATCCGGGAGAGGCGTTTGGATAGAGTACCCTTACGTGATGGGCTCCTGCCTTACCCTATTTCAAACCAAAGTAACTGTTTTCCTGACAGAAACATTTGGTTGTGGCAATTTTTTTTTAAAAATCTTACTTTCAGTCAAGCTCCATATATCAACCATTATCGTCCCCAGGGGCTGCCCTCCTTTTGGTCAGCACTAAAATTCGCGACCTCTGGGAAGGTCCAACACCGGAAATCCGCGATGCTCAGAAAATTGGGACCACTGGGAGGGTCCAATTTTCTGAGCATGCGCAGAGAATTCCTTTCGTACTCCACCAATCCAATCTCGTACCCAGAGCCCACGAGTCTTTTGGTCAGCGCCAAGACACGGAGCTCTGGAATAATCATCAGAGTCCAAGATTTTAGGAGTTCCGGTTTCACGGCGCATGCGTGCCTTGGTTTACATGGCGTCCAGAGAAAAAGTCGACGTGGATGCGTTCCACAAAGGCATTCAATACGCACTGGAAAAACTAGGAAAGTTGAAATTTGGCTTAGAAAGAACAGCGGTATCAAATTTCAAAACCAAGAGACATGCGGGCTCTGGGAACGAGATTGTGCCAGTCAGATTTGTCAGATTGACTCTAAGCATGCGCGGAATGATGGGAAGTCCGTGAATTGTGGACATCCCAAAGGTCGCGAATTTTGGTGCTGACAAAAAAGAGCGCGGCCTCTGGCGACGAAAATGTATATCTACACGCTTCAGCTTTTTATTAAGTTTCACCCTTCAGCCACAAGAGTAAATTGCACATGCGTCGAATGTTCTCGTGCCAAGTGTTATCTGACTACTTTAATGATTATTTTACAGCACTTCTTACTAAATAAATTATTATGAAAAAGCATATTTTCTTTTAATGCTGAGTAGCATGCAGCGATCGTTAGAGAAGTATCATTTTGAAAAATCCAACGTTGAACTCCTTCCACTCCAGAAGTAAACTTGTCGGCTTAAACTGCAACCACTCCATCGTCTGCTTATACCGGAACTACTGCGGCAGCGACTAATCGTCTAACGCCTATCTCCTTGAGCCACTGATTCAGAAGCTTGGACAAGAATTTCATCAACGCCTGCCGCTTGCAGCGGAACTGACATGGGAGCACCAACAGGCTGAAGGTGATTCTCTGTCGCTCCAAAGGTAGGTACCGGGATCCTTGAAAGAAGACCGCTCCACTCCTGTGTTGCATCGCAACTGTCGTTTCCTTGTACTGGAATTATCATAGCAACATTAGCAGCTCCTTGCGTCATAAATTTACTGGTGGAAGCCGATTCAGCGTAAGTGGCAGGATTTAGAAGTTGTTGCTCCTGGAATTGTTAAAAGGGAAACACAACATAAAGAAGAGATTATGTAATTTTATCCACAACAAGGCGGGCAATCCTGGCTTCTTCTTTCCAGTTGCTTAAATTGGAACATTTACTGCGATGATCACTCTTCACTTTCATCTACAACCGCAGTTCAACTATGAATTATTTCATATATACTTCACAGTAATAGTAATAGTAATAGTAATAGTAATAGTAATAGTAATAGTAATAGTAATGGTAATGGTAATAGTAATGGTAATGGTAATGGTAATGGTAATGGTAATGGTAATGGTAATGGTAATGGTAATGGTAATGGTAATGGTAATGGTAATGGTAATGGTAATGGTAATGGTAATGGTAATGGTAATGGTAATGGTAATGGTAATGGTAATGGTAATGGTAATGGTAATGGTAATGGTAATGGTAATGGTAATAGTAATAGTAATAGCAATAGTAGTAATCCGTCAAAATCTAGGTCCCAATAAACCATCAGAGGTCCGTTTTGAAATCACTGGTAAATTCACAGGTTTGCGCATTGAGCACTTGGATCAAATAAAGTTTCTGAAAGAGGACTCACCAGTTCTGACGGAGTCCCAGCGCAGCATGACCGACAACAGCATACCGCTGACCAGATTCCTGTGACGGTTTCAGTAATACCAAGAGAAGCGACCAGTGAGGTGATAGCTATTTGTACCGGAATGAAGGCGGCAAAACTCCAAAGAATGACGATAACAAAGCCGTAGATGCCGACCAGTGCCAAGCCAAGCAAAACTGATATGATACAGAAAAATAAGAGGACGCCAATCTGAAAATTTGACCAGCAAGTATTCAATGAGTGTAAGCCAAGCTGGCTGTAATAACTCCCTCCTTATTCTCTCTCACCTGAGATAATGCGTGAACAATAGAATTTCAGGAAGCGAAAATGCCGAAGGAAATAAAGAAAGCATCTGGCAAGTAATTTCAACGCTCATATTTGTTCGCCCTACCAAAGTAAATAACTATAGATGTTTGTACGAGAGTGCCAAAAAGAATATTGGAATGCAAAGGATAACTTGCAGAAGCAATCTTTTGTCTGTTGTGTTCAGTCTTAAGTTAATTACTTTGATCCCGCTTCTTCAAACGTTCTCAAATAACAGGAACTTACAAAAGCTTTTCGGGAAGACGTTGTTTCTCTTAGACTGGTGAGGATGCCCAGAGTCCCTGTGATGCAGGTCTGAAAATGAAGAGAAGACGGAATATTTTTTACAAATTGTCACCAGGCGCGGATCCAGGATTTTTTAATGAGGGGTGGCTGATACCGTCGGCCACCAAACTATACGTTAATATATTATAAGTTATCCGACGCTTGGCCCCAAATTTGGCGATTTTGGTGATTTTGGCTTCTCCGAAGGGGGGTGGCTAGCCACCCAATCCACCCCCCCCCCAGGATCCGCCCCTGTGTCACTGATATTCGTTGTTACTCATTTTACATTTAAGAAACAAACAATATACAATGTAGCCTTAAAAACCCCCAGTGTCGGAGGAAATGGAATCAAAGAGTTAGCGAAGGGGTATTTGTGTTAATAGGGGATTTAACCTCCCAGAAAATCCTGCTGGGCAGCCCCTAGGGGGGGTTACTCCCAGAAAAAGCAGGTGGAGGTGTGCAGCCCGCTTCCCAAAACCCTTATTCCATGTAAGACCAAAATCTGTGATTTTCTCTATCCTATTTTAACTTAGGGCCCTTTTCTCGAAGGTCCCGAAACGTTTTCGCACCCGAAAAGTCTTAACAAAATCTCAAACCTTATGACCTCAGAGGTTTTATGCAAATACAGTAAATCCTCGAATTAATTAGTGCCCGGGGCGCTCATTTCAAATTTAAGAGAAGACAGGGGACGCTTATTCGAGGGTGCCTTAATCGAGGGGGGGCGTGGGCAGGGAGCTGGGGTGCTTATTTAATTCTTCCCAAATTATGGCCTGACATGATCGTCTTTTAAATACATCATTTGCTCGTAAACGACATATAAGCTGTTTATCCAGATAAAAAAAGCTGCTCCTCAAATTTAAATCGCAAATTGACGTCCGTTTTTCATGCGTCTGACGTCAATTTGTTTTTACGATAAATTGTCAAATTATCTGTTCTTGTTCGTTGACGCATCGCATAAATTATAAATTCATGTGTCTGTCCGCGTATTGACAATGAAAATTAGCCAATGCCTGCGAGAGAATTTTTGCAGTTATGGTAAAAACATAAATTTCTAATTACTGTGTAAAAAGGCTGGACGAAAGTTAAACTATACATCCTTTGTTATCCAATTACTCGTCCATAAAATGGGGAAGCGTTATTGGAAGGGGGGAGGGGGCGCTTATTTTAAATTTTGGCTGACAGGAGGGGCGCTTATTCGAAGCGTGCTCGTATTCGAGGGGAGGGGGATTGCGCTAATTCGAGGATTTACGGCATTCTTAATATAAAAAGAGGTTCTCTTCATTGAAGGTGTCTCAGGCGTACTGATACACCTCTGTCTTAAAATACATATAAACTAAAAATGGGTTGCAGTCCCGAAAATTTTCCGGGGCTTTCGAGAAACGGGCCCCTGACCTAAAATGTGACAGCCTACATCAGATATGAGCCTTAAATCAATACCCTGTTTCAAAACTGTCTCAGATGTAATTCCTTAATTCATAGTGAGAATGATGTTAAAGGCATCGTGAAAGGCTTTTGTTGATGGTCTTATCGGAAACGATGAAAAATAACTTCTAAAAAAGCATACCAATTTCAAGACTAGCTGTGCAGTGCAAAAACCAGACTCTATTTGAGACAAAAATGACCAAATTCGATACCTTATTTGTCACCAAAAGGGCTAAAATCCCCGGGCTCAGCAGCCGTTTAACTGAACATTTAACATTTTAACTGAAGCGACAATTGCTGTCTGACATTCTCGCAAACCCGCGATAACAGTGTGGAAAACTCACCCATGTGCCAATCCATATTCCAAAATAAAAATCACCGGTCCAAACGAAGCCCTCAAAGCGATCAGCAATGCCTAAAGACACGAGTAGAATCCCAAAAAAGATGTGTGCGATGCCAAGTCTCCTTAAAGTTGCCGAGCCATCCGCCATGTTGTAGTAAGGGTTCGAACCACTCTGGGTGATAGAAATGCTGATGAGCTCTGAAAGTGATGTCGTAAGTCGGGTGCGTATCCCAGCATTATACCCGGGATCTGAAACTTAAGTTCTCTTCATGCTGATTAATATGAAGATATATTTGGCAGCTTACCAACAGTAAAAAATGTATTTATATCTTTCTACTTAGTTTTAGTATCTTGCGAGTATGAACACGCTTTTGGCCAGATTCATAATAGTCACCAAGGATTTCTCGTCGGTTCGAAACTCTAAAGCCTTAGGGGTTTTTTAATGCTTTTTACGACTGTAGTATTCATCCTTTTCACAAGTAGCCACTTTTCAGAACGATGGAAGCGTTGTTAGCAGAAAGGACTACTGTCTTTTAATTTTGGGGAGATTTATTTCTTAGTACGCTGTCTGTGTGTAGAGAGCCGGTACTTTTCATAGTATGCCAACATGAAATTCCGGAAATTTCGGTCGAAAGTCAAATGGAAAGGTCCGTTTCGGTTCGGTTCCACCAGAATATTGGTGATAGCCTCTGGAGGTCAAAATTTTCCGACCGGTTCGTTGCCCTACTTCTTTGCAGTAGAGTCCACTTAGGTTGGGGGTGGGGGGTGGGGAGTGGAATCGTGGAAAGGAAAAGAAAATGTTAAGGGCCACATTCCTTGGTTGGCCCGGTTTGATCGGAAATTCTCGTTTTATTCAGTTTTTTTCGTAAGTTCCACTGGTATCTGTCCGGTCTGGCATAAACAGGGAGTTTCAGCAAACCACGACGGCGACGCCAACGAGAACGTCACCAACAAAAGGTTCAATAAGAAGAACAATGGTTGTGTACGTGCGTTTTAATTTCCGCCATTTTCTCAAACTGGTAGCCTGGCACGTAGTCAAAACTCGTGCATGTTTATCCGACGTTTTTCTGCTCTGAGGGGTTCCTGGCGGAGAGCATGAAATCTGGGAATGAGAATTACGATAGCTTGCTGATCACTCGTGTGCCCTCTCTTCGTGAACAATGTAATTTACTGAAGGGGGTGGTGACAACAACAACAACAACAACAACAATGGTTGTGTACGTGCGTTTTGAATGGTGAATGGGTCCTTTGAAAACTCTGGGTCTCGCAAAATGGTTGCCTAATTTTACGGGTCTCGCAGTCTCGATTTTTTTAGCGGTTATGTGTCTCCAGTCTCGATTTTTAACCGAAGCTCTCTTGGAGTCTCGATATTTTGCAAGGCGACTAATGGTCTTAACGTCCCGATTCTTTCGTTTGTTTTTATATGTGAAGTCTTGCGTGTGGTCGAAACATATCTCAGATGGCGCAAAAGGGGACATGCAGTTGGATAAAAATAGTTAACGAGGCAACTTACTAATACTTCTTTTTATGTATCATTTACATAATAAATTAATTTCACGTTCACGTTCACTAAATATTTGACCTTTCTTCCTTAAACTTGAATATAAATAATTTCTTCTACGCGGTTCAAAAGCTACTCCAGTCATTTACCGAACGTAGTTCACACAAGAGACAATTAAGGGGCGCTCTCAGACTGCTGCTGTTCACGCATAAGCCGGCTGGTATGCTATTATTTCATTTGCTTCATGATTTCGCACTCTCAAATGAAACTTATTAAGGAATCGTATTCAAAAACAACAATGCTTTATTTGTTCTGAACACTTAAAATACATTTGCATAAAAAATCATTTACAAAAAGGAAATAGGCATGTTTAAAGTCGAACCAGGAAGATACATGAACCTTGCGGTTTTCATCTGTTACGTTTTGCACACGAGTGGGATAGGGTTTTGAACCAGGCCAGCCACCAGCAAATATATAGACCCGCAAGATACTCAAGTATAATTAAATTCTATACATGCCAGGTGTACAAATAGCTAAAAAATACAGATATAGTACATAATAAAAACTTCATATAAATGAGCTTCTTTATTCACTACTTAGTCATATTTCGTCTAATATTAATAATCACATAACTTTCAGACTCGATCCTGTTTACCTAGTAGCTTGACTGTGTAAAATTTAATTCATTCCTCGACATGTCACATGTGTATCACATGACTAGAGACACCGGAGGTATGTGGACGAGATATAGTCACTAAACACTTACTCGTATATCATTGTTTTTTAAAAAGTATTTTTGTATATTCAACACTGAGTTAGCTTCTGACTGACGACGGTAATCTCTTAATAGGCCTTCTCCGAGTTGTCTACTACCTCTGTGTCAAAACGAGTCTTCGCCAGAAACCATCCAAATGAGAATGAGTTCCGCCTGGTGGTTGATTTTCACGCAAATCAAACTCATCTCCATTTGAAAGCTTTTGCATGAGGACTAGCTGGTGAACTATTCAGCTGCTGCATATCTACGCCATGATGTTATCAGACTCCAGTTGAAGAATTCAACACTATGCAATCAATTCAAATTTAAATCCTTTTGCTACTGTTTTATTAGTTTGGAATAAAATGATAAATCTATAATTTTCCTTGAATCTCGTTGATGAATATCTCATCACAATAATATGTGAAGAGAGACTTAGGAAAGGAAGTCCCAGAAATGGAAAGTCTAACTTTGATTTAGGACATCCAAAAATAACTAACCTATAAAGGTTCGTATGCTTTTTGTACATTGACGTTGTTACATGTGTTTAGGCAGCTTTACAATGACTGCTTTCTATTTCATTGGAGGAGCTATATGAAGATAGTAGTATTGTTCAATGTATTATAAACAACAATTTACAAATTACCTTCTACCTTAGACACACCTACAAAAAAGACTGATCAAGACTGCGACAAGTTTTATTAACACGGAACTATTAATCCATCCGTAAGGTGGCTCCTTCGTGCCAACGCCTGTTATGTTGGAATTCTGTAATTTTCCTAATCGTTTGACTGTAGGACGCCTGTTTAGTTAACCTGAAAAACAAACAGTGATCACAACAAGTCACAGGAGTGGATAAAAGTTACAGCACATGTATAACATAATTATCTTAAAAGTCTACTTATATCTTAGATATGTTCGTTTTATAGGTTGTCTTATCTGTAGTGCTTTTGCTCTCACGACCAGAAAAATGGTTAACAAGCCCGGTAAACATCAAAGAAGCAAACAAACAGGCTACGATTTATGTTAGAAGGTCCTTGACGAGGCACATCTTTTGTTTTTTTGCTTACTGACTATGCATGAGAGGCGCGGTGGCCTCGTGGTAAGTCCGCTCGACTCCGGAGCACCCAGGTTCACAAATGGGTACCAGGAAATATAATGTTGCAAGTAACCCTGCGATGGACTAGCATCCCATTCAGGGAGGAGTAGAATTGTTACTAGTCGCTTCATGCTACGGAAACCGGGATAAGCTCCAGTCTCAAGAGCCACTTGATTCTTATACAGACTTCACCTGACTGCATGAATTACATCATTGAATAGTTGTATGAACACCCATAACCACTTTTTGCATCTCTTATTTTGTCAGGTTTTGTGCAGGGTCAACCCCCAAAATAGCCAACAACATAGACCAAAGAACTGTGCCAGGTTTTTTAACCATTTCACTCTTTTAACTATGTTTATACCATTACTCATTCAGACCTTGCCATGATGTAAACTCCACATCTTTTGAACGAGAGCTTCACACTGTTTCTCCCAGCTATAGGTCTCTTCATAACACGTCCTCAGTGTTTGAATTTCATGAAGACGTTGGGCTCTGTCTTTGAGACGAACGGCTGCGATTGCCTTTGCCCACTCTGAAGGCTCGTTGGATTCCACCACGAATGGCTTGCCATGTGGCAGAACACGAAGTGCATCTCCAAAACCCGAATTACCGCTCACAAGAATGGGAAGACCAGCAGACATGGCTTCCAGGGCTGTCAGTCCGAATCCCTCCGTTCTGGATGGCATGATGGCCAGGTCAACCTCGCAAAACAACTCCATCAATCTTTCGTTGCCTTGCACAAACTTTCGGACAGTTAGCTGATCTTTGGAGATTCCGCTCTGCAGCAAGTTCTCTGCAACTTCCTCCTGCTTTCCATCAGGTGCGCCCACAAAGACCAGACGATACGTTCTGTCCTTCAGTTCAACTACTGCTTTAGCAGCAATGTCGTATCCTTTGAGACTGAAGTCTTCAGGATCACCCCTTCCAAAGGTCAACACCTTGAACGTATCGCTGTCGTTCGCTGCTTGCTTCAAGGCTGAAAATTCGCTGAAAACACCCGGAGTCAGCTGAATTATATCTTGGTGTTTCTCGCAAGAGCGCAGGTAAGATGAGAAGGCCTCTGTCAACTTGGGCCCAACTGCCACAACAAGATTTGCCAATTTGCACAAGTCTACTTCAGTTCTGTTCTTGTCTTCACCTCTGCAAATTGCTTTAGCATAGTTCTTGTGCATGCCAAGCTCTTCAGGTGCAGTATGCACAACTTGCACCCACTTGCAACTGTGCGATTCTCTGATGACTTGGGCTTGCTTACCGAGGTTTCCTCCATGACCTACTACGATATCAATGACAAGATCCTTGGGTGGAAAGCTCAGCCAGTCCAGGGGGTCGTTGTAGCCAGGACGTCTCTCTGCTTCTTTAATGACAATGTTGTAACTTTTGGCGGACCTCTTCTCTTCTTCAGAACAAGCAAATTGTGGTACTAAGAGAGTGACTTCTACTCCCAGATGTCTGGCCAGTAGAATGGCGAGGCATCTGTTTAAAGTCGACAAGCCACCCTTACGTGAACTCCACTCGCTCGCCAGGAGCGTAACATTCAATGCTTGGTCAAAATTGTCTGGAAAACTGTACACTGGCGCGTCTTGAGATGAGCCAGTTACGTTGGAAGGAGACTCTTCCTGTAAAAGAACACAATTTGTAAATGCTACAGCATTAGCTTTACGTATTAGTTTCCGTGTGCACTGGAGAGTAGTTTCTCGAGGAGCAGGAGTCACGTGTTCCAGCTAGCGTATCATTTGTTTTACTGTTCTGAAAATGGTCGAACTTCGACGTTCTGAATTTAATGTTTGCCTTGGTTTTTGAGAGTTATTGCAAAGTTCGTGTCACACTACGGTCGCAAGTCTTAAGGTTACAAAGGTTCAAGGGAGGACTTTGTGAGCCAAACTTGTGATTCGTGGTTCAACTGAAGGTACAGCTGTTTGATTTAGGCGAGTGTCATGGTGTTAAGGAACAGTTCTTTATCGAAAACAACTTACACATGAAAAAGATATTATTAAATTGCTGCACTCGCATTGCAAAGGAATATGGGACCTTCAATGAACTTTTATCGGCTTTACCACGCAAACTTGCATTATTTGAAACATCTTTTAAGAAAGCTGCTTTAATTTTCCCTCTGGCTGGCGCTTCACGAAAAACGAAAGTAAGGGAAACTAAAGTAAGCGACTGATTTAAAGAACATGACCGGTGAGAAGTGAACGTGGCTAATTTCGACACCACAAAGATCATGCAATTAGCTTCCTAAAATAAAATCCGTGTTATGCCCAATTTAAAGCAAACGCCAGTTGATGTAGCATGACCCCGATGCTTTTTTTTTTTCCAAAACTGCACATTTTGGACATTACACAAAAAAAAAATTGACCGCGTAAACAGTAACGACTTATCCGTTCATCCCGCACTAAGGGTAAAACAAACAAAGAACCATTACATATATCCAGAGATCATACCTGGCTTGACCGTGGGAACCACTTCTCCAGTCCATGGACTGTGAGTACTTCATCAACAAAGCTCTTCATACAAAGTAGACGTTCCCCTTGTTTTATGTCGAGGAGGTGCAAGCAGTCCTCATGCACACAAGAGGGCTGGCTGTGTTTGCCACACTCGTGGTCTTCCTGCAGACAGGAGGGGCATGCAACACAGAATTTATACCGCAATCCACTCAGGTGTGGAAGCTCACCTGCCAAATCTTGTAAGGTGCCTTCCACGAACAATCGCACACTTCTTGCGATTTCCGCTGAATGCGACATTGAAGCTGCACCTCCATGTGTTATGTGCTTCAGCAACATCTTGATGAACCTCTTCTTGCAAATCAGAATAAAACTGTGGACACTTTGTGCTCCAATAACAAATCGGGCTCCATTTTGGTACAGGTTTGGTGGTTGTGCGCACCCAGTCGCCGAACACCAAGACAACGACTTTGACATAAGCTGCGAGAAGAGACCATGAGGGACAAAACCGTCAACAAAGTGAAGGTACAACGGGCAAGGATCAGAAGGCGAAGGTTCTATTTGCAAAAGGCATTTAGGTGATGGCGTCAGTTGAGCTGGTACAAAGTACTTGACATCAGTTGGAGAGACTGAGAACTTTGCGATCAAACCAAACCGTTCCATCATGTCTAAGATATCTTCTTTGATAATTCCTTGCTGAAGAAATCTGGAAAAAACGTGATCTACAAGTTCCATTCTGAGGACACCACTCTGCTCAACTTCCTGCCAGTACTTGGATTGCACAGGATCCTAA
>JAHPZR010021757.1:22500-32748 GCA_019787425.1 Platygyra sinensis
TGAATTTGTATTCTGCGTTCTGCATATTCTCCAGTCAATTCACAAACTCCCCTCCACCAAAAAGGGCAGAGAGTACAACTATTTTAAATGACACGGGGTTCAGTACTTTCGATTTGAGCAACTTTAAGCAAATCTAACACTCAGAAACGTAGTCACTCATCCTGTGTGCATATATATTTTGTGTATATACATGTATATAAATAGATTACTTCATAGAAAGTGCGACGTACGGATTGTTATTCACGAGTTGCAAGACTTTAGAAAACGAACGAGTGAGCGCAGCGAACGAGTGAGTTTTCCAAAGTTTTGCATCAAGTGAATAAAAATCTGTACAAAGCACTTTCTATGCTGTAATTTGTTTATTGAATATATAACGAGAATTAAACACATCCATTAAATCAGTTTTAGTTTTTTTCCGGCACCATAAGTTTACATGCAGAACGCTGAGAACGTAATGAATGACCGAGCGTAATGAAAAACAAATCCGCTTTCCAGTCCAGATACAGGCGTACAACGAGCCTACACAAACGTAAATATAATAGGGGAGAATTCGTAAATACATAGTGAGAAATCTTTTCGTTTGTCCATAATTACTGTCAGATTCAATCATGTCATGGCGACGTTTCGCGCTGTGCAAAGACAAATTCGGACTCTGTTGACTTACACTGTTTAAATTTGAATATTCCTCCTTGAATGTTGTTGGCTTTTCGGTTAAATTTACTTCCTCGGTTTCTTGAATGACCATTGATTCTCAAACTGAAGTTCTAGTGCTCAAGATATTTGTTAGATATATTCCATTGCTGTTTTTCCGAAAGTGAAGTAAAACGGGAACCGAAGCCATGTTATCGAGACACAAACTTCAAGCGGACGCTGATTTCAAGCCCGCGCTTCTCGGAAGCCATTAGAGAGCTTAACTCTGATTGGCTAAGTGATTCTATCATGAACGGTTTATATTTTCCACACGTGAAGAACGCTATACGCAAACCTGAGTGGACGTATCGCTTTTTTCACAGGTGAAAATATAGCACATATAAAATTCTATTTGGAAGGTTTATTGCCTAAAATTCTCGCTATATATTTAACAATTAGATTATGAGCTCGAGATTTCTATCGCGTGCGCCCTCGTCTACTATCATGCATAGACATCGAGAGCGAATAATCTAATTGTTTTAGTATAAATCTACTAGTCGTTCAAAATTTTATGTAAATCCTCTTTAGAGACACCTCGAGAACGCCAAGAAACGGCCGTCATTTTGTTAACAAGCGCACACTGCTACGCTACTCACTATCTATCACATATTAGTATAAATATACCGTAGTCTATTGTGAATCCGTCAATTTGATTGGCTATATTACCGTCGACTATCTGCTGATAGTCAACAGTTACGCATCAGTGCACATCACGCATCACGTTTGAACCTGATGTAACATAATAAAACAGTTCTTTTCTACGCGTTACTTGACGTTTTTTTCTTTTTATGCAATGAGACTACGGTAAATTTATACTAAAACATTAGACTACTCGCCCTCGTTTTCTACGAGCGATAGTCAACTCGGCTGCGCCTCGTTGACTATCTGCTCGTAGAAAACTCGGGTTCGTAGTCTAATTGTTAAATAGAACGTTAGTAGCGTAGCCAATCAGAGGACGTCATTCGTGATAGAACGCTAGTAGATTTATACGAAACAGTAAATATATATACCTGAATGAGAAAAATGGTTGTTTGGAATGAAAAAGGCCATAAGCAATACGACCTAGTGGTTTTAGTGGAAAATTGTGACCTATTTGCTTATTTGCTTTCTTGGACAATGCAGGGGAAACAATATTTTTAAGCGTGATAAATGAATAAAGATGGTGTTTGGGAGGTCATGGGTTCGATTCCCGTGGGGGACTCAGATTTTTTCTGTGTCTGGTTCACTTTTCACATTTCAATATTTTTAAGCATTTTTTAACCTCAGTGATCTGAACAATTCTTGACTTTGAAACATGCACACACTCAAGACCCCATAAGGTCGCACCGTTAGTTGTTAATAACTCGGCTTCCAACGACATATTATCTCAGCTACAATGTCATTTTAAAGTCCTTTATTTTATCCTTACCTGCAATATCTATGGTAAGCTTTCCTGACTTCCTATCCATTAACTCCACAAGACTTTTGATTACTTGTAATGTTAGTGGGTTCCCTTCAACATAGAGCTTTCGAAGTTGCTTTAAATCACCAATACCTTTGAATGGTCCTTTCAGTTTGTTATTCCTCAAGTCCAGGTACTGAAGCTTTTTTAGGTTTTTCATACTCGTAGGAAGGAGGGATAGTCGGTTGTCATTTACAAACAAATACAGCAAGTTCACTAGTACACCAATGCTTTCAGGCAGTTCTGTTAACTCATTGCCGTTTAAATTCAGCTTTGTGAGATATATCAGCTTTTCTGTGAACTTAGGTAATATTGTAAGACCTTTGTAAGAGAGGTCCTGATCCAGTCGATTGAATCCTCTTCTTGCCGGATCTAAATACTCATGTCCTAATCATAAAAAGTGAAATGGTAGAAAACACTACTAATGTGGCAACAAATTTACACCATACGGAGATATGATTGACCATCCCAGCTATGCACACAACTTAAGCAGTTGTGAAATTAAAGCCTAAAAAAAATTCAGGTCTGAACAGGATTCGAACCCATGACCTCTGCAATACTGGTGCAGTGCTCTACCAACTGAGCTTTCAAGCCATCTCACAAAGGTCATGGGTTCAAATCCCGTTCAGCCGTTTTAGGCTTTAATTAACTGCTTAAATTGTGTGCATAACTGCGATGATCAATCATGTGTTTGTATCATTCTCCGCAGTTCAAATGTATGAGATTTCGTATATTCACTTGTATAAATTTATACTGTATAAAATAGCTGTTTTAACTGGATACTATATAACTGTTGCAATTTTTGCAACTGTACTCAGTACAGGTTTAGCATAATGGACTCTTCCTCAAAGTGATTACATGTTTCTATGGAAACTGTTGTTTTCCAAATTCCCTGTCACTGCAGTGAATGTACAAAAATGTATCAAAATGTACCAAAATCATCAATTTATTAAATGTGACTGACACCACAAAAAAATGGATCATATCGTGAATGGACAAGAAAAACAGGTTATTAAAACTCTGTGGTGCCCTTTTTAAAAAAGTATTTTAAAATCTTTTCACACTTTCTTGCAACCCTGGTTATCTGGAATCCAATTGAGCTGTAAAGTTTACAGGTTGTATTTAGTGGCAATTTCAGAAAGTGAACAATAGGCCATTTTACAGTTGTGTGTTTAGTTATCTGGCCATGAATGCAAGCGAGGCTGGAGGTGACCTTGCTTTGATACAGACCTCTCTGCTTTTCTCATGAAAATGCCAACTAGTTAGCATAAGAACAACTTGATTTGCACAATAAAAGCAGCGAGGTCTGTATCAAAACAAGGTCAACTCCAGCCTCGCTGCCATTCAGAAGCTAGGACACTAAGGCGACAATTGTAACATGGTTTATTAGTTGAACTGCTAAACTCACCTACTGTAGCCAATAGATCTTCTATATTCATGCCAGTTGCAGTGCATACCTCCATAAAAATGAGACCAAACTTTTCAGCGTAAGATTTGGCTTCCTAAATGGATTTTACCATGATTGAATAAAATCTTTTTGAATTAATAATAGTTATTACATGGCTTTTTGCAAACCCATAATTAGCCCCTGGACAATAATACCCTACAATAAGCCAATCAAAGCGTGCACTATATTGCCTACATAAGAACAAGCCATATAATAAAAATAGTAACTACTTATCAACCGAGAGTGAGGTCTCTTGGGAAAGTCTCAAACCAAGACCTTGCTGCATTGGTAAAGCAACAACAAGGTCAAAACAGCAAAGCAGAGGTTTGAGATTTTCCCTTCAGGTCTGAAATTTTGAGGTTAATAAGCTGTATATTACATGGCTTTTTGATTTGGTTTTGCAGGCCCATAATTGGCTCAACTGGGCATTGTAGGAGATCAACGTCGTAGAATTAGCCAATCTGAGCATGCATTATATCATTCAGCTACAAACACAAGTCATACAATAAAATTAGGGGAGTAAATATGTTTCACTTCATTGAACACAATTGTTGACTACTGAATTCGTGCAAGGGAACAAAAAAGTTTTGTTTTAATCTTATTGCTACTATTATTTAAACATAACTAACCACAGGCACCCCTAGTAAATAAGGACTTAAATGTTATAAGTTGATGTAAATGATACAAATAGTTATCATATATATAATTTATCAGATTTAATCTCAAGATAAATAGCAAGGTGAACAAGGCAGTCTCAGCTAAAACTACATGTATCAAGCTGCTCAATGTTACCCTGTGAAGATACATGAATTTAAGGACAACAAATGTCACATTTAGTGCTGTTCACATGTTGTTCTCTAGGTTGCAGGGTAAAAGAAATATAATCATGAGACCATTGGATTGAAATAACTGATCCAACACTTACCTGATTCCTCAGATGTTTTCGTGACATCATTCTATCCAAGGGATTTTGTCCAAAATCTCTTTTTACGATAACTGCAGAAATTCTCATGCGCATGCTCATTGGCTAATTTTTACCGTCAACAGGCAGACAGACACATGAATTCATAATTTATGCGATGTGGCAACAAGTAAGAGCTGACAATTTGACGATTTTTTATAGTAAAAAACAAATGGACATCAGTTTTTCATGTGTCTGTTCTGTTATAGACAATGAATTTTGTCATAACATTGTCAAAGTAGTCTGCAGATACATGTACACTCGGCTATCGCCTCGTGGATCCACAGCTACTTTGACAATGTTATGATGAAATTTATGATCAATGACAGGACAGATGCCTGAACTAGTGAGACAATCTCAGATAGTGTAGAGTGTTATGCAGGACTGTCAGTACGTTTTGAGTCATCAGCTGCCTGTATGTAACTTGTTAGTTTAAGGCCCAAAAATAACTTACAATTACTGTTTATCAAGACGGTTTTAAATTTTACTGTGGTGTTTTACGTGGAATTTCGTTCATTCTAAATTCATTAATACGTTGAACTAGCAAACGTGATACTTTTAGTTTTTCAACGCCAACGTTTGTAACTTGATACTTTTGTTTTTCTCGCAAAGTTTGTAACATGATACCCTTGTTTACTCAAAAACATACAAAGAAGATATGCTCGCTTTTTTCCTGAGAAAAATGAAATAATGTTATTTACTTATGAAAAAATTGGAAGAGGAATGATTTTGTTTCAATCAAGAGGCAAATTTTCATATCATTGATAAACAGTTATTGAATTTATGGAGAGCTCGGAAAAAATCCGAGTCCCAGATGAGATTTGAACCCACGAGCGCATAAGTCTTTAATATACGATAAACAATTACTAATTTAATTACCAAATAGTCACGTCGTGTCTCGGAATAGCACGATCTTATTAGGTTGCCACCGATGGTGTTAACAGTAAACCAGTTCAAAATACACAACGATATCGATTTATACAACCGAGGAGCGTTTCAACTTGACCGATATTATGTCTTACATAGGTGAATGCGCCCCTTCAAAGACTGACTAATTTTATTTGCGGTTTCCGTGCATGAGTGCCACAGTGTCTACAGAAATATTTCGGAAGTGTTTCGGGTAAATACATTTGTGAACTTCTTGTTCTCTTTCATAGGAGAGAAAATAAACAAGCGACTGAGAAGATCCATTCGTTTCCCTGTTTAAAGCTTAGCAAACACGAAGTAGTTTGAAAACAGCACACGGCATTTTTGAACCGAGCAAGGGATGATTCCAAAAGATACGCTGTCACAAAAGCGTTCTTTGCACTAAAAGGGGGAACTGATATTACCCGAAATATGACTGCTATTGGCCGTTAAGACGAGAGTGTGGTATCGCACGCGTGAATCTGAACTCGAAAACGGATTGTATCATGCTGACAATGCTAGACCGCATGCGTCTTACATACTGTGTTCAACTGCAAGGAAAAGCACTAAACATATAGTTAACACTAACGCTAATCAATCTGCGCATCTGCGCATGCGCTTCGAGTAAATCGCTTTTGTTCTTAAGAGAATAGTACCACAAGGATAACAAGAGAATATTGGAACCATATATAGTTTTCTGATGTTACGAAAGAACTTATGTAAGTATGGTACGTTTTACGTAGCAATCAAAGGTACCTACCCCACCCGCTCAAAACAAGGCTAATTAATTAATTGAAATTAATTAATTAAACAAACATTAAAGTTTACACCTTATTGCCATAGTGCCTTATGGCCTTATTGCCATAGTGCGTTAGTGGCTTCAACCCCCAAACCATCCCAATAGTGCACTCTGCACTAAAAATGATGTTAGTTTGTTAATCTGACAAGCCTGTTAACCACCACCCTGGGTTATGGCTGCTCTTGAGCCATATTATTTTGAACCAAAACACACTCCAAACTCTAAAAATGATAGCAGTGAACTACTGAAGTGAATAATCGCTTGGAAAAATACATTTCTAAGCTGACTTTACTTGTCTTGCTGTGAGTTGTCCTTCTGCTTTTGGCTACTTTGTCTATTTAGTGTCTTTCTCTTCAACGTGACAGTGAGTTAGAAAACAGGAAAATCTTGATCCATTGTCATTGATGCTACGTCAGTCCAGTTGCCCCTTTAGTTTTGCAGTTTTATAACATGGGAAAATCTCCTGGTGTTGTGCAAGTTGTTTATGAATGTTAATGAGGAATTAATACGATTCCACTTTGTGCAAATTTATAGGGTATACAGATT
The DNA here is from genome assembly GCA_019787425.1 of Platygyra sinensis. Lineage (NCBI taxonomy): Eukaryota > Metazoa > Cnidaria > Anthozoa > Scleractinia > Merulinidae > Platygyra > Platygyra sinensis. The sequence goes on from JAHPZR010021757.1 coordinate 29,291, forward strand.
TAAGAGATTTTGGTAAAATTTCGCCAGAACTTTCCAGGGATAATGAAAAACAAAAGTGTGTCAGGAAATTTTGGTACTTACATAAATTTCATTTTCCTGTGGTGTCCATTTGTAAATGCAACATGTCTCATATATTTTTAGCTACTCCAACTTAAAGGGAACCTCAACTCTGACAAAAAGTTCACCTCAAATCACACGAAATAATTTTAAGAATCAGATTTGTTTGAAGTTTTAACTAACAAAGCTTGTTTACCTGAAATACATGAATTATAGAATCGTTTATTTTTGTTTTCAAAGTTCCCGGGCGCCGCCATCTTGAATAATTGTGACGTGAAATGGTTGCCCTTTTGTTATTAGACAAAAGCTCTTTGTGTCAGAACAATAGAGCAACGAAGACACGTCTCAGTTATTCAACATGATGGCTCCCAGGAATTTTGAAAACAACAATATGCGATTCTGAAATTTGTTTTTCTCCACTATTGACACTCTTCTGGAAAAAAAATTAAAATTAACGTTACTGCAAATACTATATCCTGCGGTTTAAAGAGACTCTTTGGTAGGAGTGGATCGATCAGGTTGCCTTTAAGATGCGGATATCAAGACAACCAATCATAATATTGAAAAAGCCTGGCACAATTTTTGGTGATTTATGCCTTGTGAATAAGACTGTTCAGCCAATTTGCTTATGTTGTGGCATCCGATGCCGATAAATTCGAAAGAAGAACCCCCAGCAAGCCTGCAAATAACAGTCGGTCATCGAACAAATGTACGGTAAATTTTAGCTTTTGCCAGTCAAAAGCATGGCCTGGTCAGACATTATGACCGTGCATGACAATTTGTTTGTTGCTAGTCCAGAATTTTTTTCTGGTTTGTCAGGAAACAAAAGGTAACATTAAAGACTCTATCTTGATTAGTCACCTGAGTGGAAGCGAGATTTCTGGTCTAAAAATATCACGCGTACACTGGTGCGGCCGTGCCCTTTGAACTGAAAGAGTCTCCCTCAAGAGTTTTGTTCACAAAAAAATCAAAAATGTGTCCAAATGTGTCAATCGATCACTCTCACTGAAATTTGATTTCTTCATACTGTTTTGAATTTTTTGTCCGACCAGACTGGGTTCTTGTCCACTCAAAACTGGCCCTGGCCTGACAAATGACCTTCCTACAAACAAATTAAAATTATTTGCAGGCTTGCCCAGTCAATTCACACCTTTCTGTCTCCTGACACTTCCTAAAATAAGAACTCTCTTAAACTGCAGTTTAATTGTAAACTAAAATTTTAAGCTTTGTTCTGATATATAGGGTTTTTAGACTTTTATTGAAACTAGCACACATACAAATTTTTCCTGAATGACACCTGCAAAGGTGGGAAGTACTGTAACCTTCAATATACTTTTATTAATAATTATTACTCATTTACCAGAATTGCCAGCCGGGATCAACAACCAGAAGTCAAGAAAGCAGTAATCCTTTCGGCCTCTTAACAGCCCAAATCATTCTCCTTTACCCCTCTCCAACTGATCGTCACAATACTGGTGCATCTGTTGCGTGGCTGTGGCCTGGATACATGTACAATAATAAAAGAAAAGATGTGCATGCGCTGTTCCTCTTCGTTTCATGGTGCGTTCTGGCCCACCACATTTTTCTGTTTTCTCTGCTCATTGGGAGTGTTGTTCCTTCATTCACTGCAGTTTAAATGGTGGATATGACTGGTGAAACCTCTGAAAATGTAAGTAGTTTCGATTGCATTAGTTTTGTCATTTGTTGAAGCACTTATAGGCAAGGAACTGCACGAATGAAGGTACGGGTCAATGACCGCCTTCTGTGTCTTTAGGCCAACACTTTGTCGCCGTCTGACCTGATCCATATGGAGGGCAGTGGGCAAAGATACACACTCATACCTTTGAAAGTTAGTGGCAGAGTCTGTGGCAAAATCACTACCAGCAGTCTTGCAAGGTGTCCTTGCTTCACTCTCCTTACTGGGACAGCATGAACCGAAGCCGATAATGTTAACACATTGACAAAATCCAACGATGCAACGCCGGTGCCATCAACCTCCCGAGGGAATTGTTTTTATAATACAAAAGAAGAAATGGTCATCTCTCAAGACCTGTCGAGTTTCACAAATAAGGCCTTCTTCAGGTACCAGTCCAAAGACAAGTGGAAAGAACTGATCACTTCCCATACACAAATTAAAGACACCGAGTCCTTGCTGGTAGCTCCAACAATGGAGCTGAGGGTGGAATGAAAGAGGAATTAAAAAAGAGGCATGGTTACACTAAAACAAAGGAACTCTTCACTAGATTAGACAACTGTAATTCACTGCCATATGGTCTTCCAAAACATTTAGTTCATAGGCTGCAATGAGCCCAGAATTGCGGGGCACGGCTGATCTTAAGTGGTCATAAGCATGATCACGTTACTCCTTTATTGAAGGAACTGCACTGGCTCCCCGTGGAGCAGAGGATTATTTTTAAAATCTTACTGTTGACTTTTAAAGCTTTAAATAATTTATGCCCTAGTTATATCAGTGATTTGTTAGATACTTATAAGCCTACTAGTTGATGTCTCATCGGAAATAATTTTAGCATTTCATCACTTAGTTTTAAGTATTATAGTATTTAGTACTATAGTATCATAATTTTAGCATTTTAGTACTTAGCCTTAATACTTAGCTAACAATTTGTAGCATATTGTATAGATTTTTTTATCTACTTAACTATTGTATCTATTTTTTTTTATCAAACTTTAGGTGTCCCCTATTAGTAGAGGGCCTGCCCCTCGGCTAGCTTCTATCTATCTATCTATCTATCTATCTATCTATCTATCTATCTATCTATCTATCTATCTATCTGTCTGTCTGTCTGTCTGTCTGTCTGTCTGTCTGTCTGTCTGTCTGTCTGTCTGTCTGTCTGTCTGTCTGTCTGTCTGTCTGTCTGTCTGTCTGTCTGTCTGTCTGTCTGTCTGTCTGTCTGTCTGTCTGTCTGTCTGTCTGTCTGTCTGTCTGTCTGTCTGTCTGTCTGTCTGTCTGTCTGTCTGTCTGTCTGTCTGTCTGTCTGTCTGTCTGTCTGTCTGTCTGTCTGTCTGTCTGTCTGTCTGTCTGTCTGTCTGTCTGTCTGTCTGTCTGTCTGTCTGTCTGTCTGTCTGTCTGTCTGTCTGTCTGTCTGTCTGTCTGTCTGTCTGTCTGTCTGTCTGTCTGTCTGTCTGTCTGTCTGTCTGTCTGTCTGTCTGTCTGTCTGTCTGTCTGTCTGTCTGTCTGTCTGTCTGTCTGTCTGTCTGTCTGTCTGTCTGTCTGTCTGTCTGTCTGTCTGTCTGTCTGTCTGTCTGTCTGTCTGTCTGTCTGTCTGTCTGTCTGTCTGTCTGTCTGTCTGTCTGTCTGTCTGTCTGTCTGTCTGTCTGTCTGTCTGTCTGTCTGTCTGTCTGTCTGTCTGTCTGTCTGTCTGTCTGTCTGTCTGTCTGTC
>JAHPZR010021760.1:5000-15000 GCA_019787425.1 Platygyra sinensis
ATTACGGAAATCCACCGAACTATTAGAGTCATTTATTTCTCCACACAAGGCAATTTCAAGTCAGTCAGTCTCTTGGTGGCTGTCAAGAGCCTTGCGTATGGCTGGAATTGAACTGAATTACACTGGCCACTCAGCTAGGGGAGCGTCTACCTGAGCCGCTGCTGTGGCAGGACCGTTGGCTGATCTTATCTTGGAAGCTGTGGGCTGGGCTTCTGTGCAGATCTTTGAGTGGTTCTATTACAGAGAGTCATCTGCTGATGCCTTGCAAGGGTTGTGCTTAATGGTTAGATTATCAAATCGCAGAATACCTCTTTGTTTTAGAGTTTACAGGAGACTTTGTACTGTTGTAGGACTTCAAGCCTCATTTGAGAAGTTATTATACATGTACATTATGGTTGTGTTATTTTGCCTTATCCTTTTTGCAGGAGGTATTGTATTGTTGTAGGAGCTGAAGATATCATCTACATGTAGCTTCATGCAGTGTTATTAAATTGCTATGTTTTTTACTTGGCCTTGTCTTATTCGCTTGGCAGTATTGCTTTGGCATACTGCACAAGTATTGAGACTATCAGTCAGAGAGGGGTGAAGGGGAAATTATATTTCCCCGGAGGGTTACTTACCTGATGGGGAGATGTGGTTCTCTGAACCCCTCATAGACTGATATGAGCAACACTGGTCCCCGGGCGACATATGCATCAGTATTGCTCATATCAGTCTATGAGGGGTTCAAGTAAGTAACCCTCCGGGGAAATATAATTTACCTAACCTTTCACACATACTTTGGTTTTTTAATTTTCAAGTTCACTTGACATGCCAGTCCACTGTCAACAAATTGCTGTCTATATTTCCCCCTGATCTTTGAATCCTCAATGATTTTAAACAGACTTTTTCATTCTCTAAGCTCATGCACTCATACTGACAATGCATGGCATTATACGATGTTCTCTTTCATGAAGTCATGCAATGGTAAACAACAGATTATAGTGACATTTCTGGCAATTACCATGCAAACTAATCTCTGAAGATTTACTGAGAAGAAAAACTGTTACATGTAGTGTGCCCTGAGTGAAAGTTCATTACATGCAATTCATCTCACTCAACAACAATCCAGCTTACTTTTAATATATTCTTCAGAACAAAGGAGCCTCATTGTAAACTCAATTAGTATGTAGCTTTCTGATCATTCACTTCTAGAAAACTCATATCAAACTGATCATGATAGTCTAAATATTAATTGTCACCAGGACTGGAAAAAAAAATTGAAATCCAGTTGCCCAGTTGGCTAGTGCGTTTAAGTTTTCAGTTACCTCCACTAAAATATTACTTGTTCTCCAATATTGTTGATACCTTAATTATCATCTAACAAGACTACAGCTCAGACAAATTTCACTTGCCCACTAGACCACCAAACTTCCTTCCCAATACCAAAATTTACTTGCCCCTGGTACTTGGACCTACTTTTTTTCCCTGCATGCCCTGGTTATGTTTATCATTGCTGAGTAACAAGAAATCTACAAGTTAGCTAACGCTGTATAATTACCTTAAATTTTACCACCCTCTTGCTTGAAGGATCTGCAGCCGTATTTCCTGCTAGAGCTATGACCATAACCGGACCACCCCTTAACCAAAGTTCTGCAATCCATTGTTTTGCTCTATCAAATGAAGTTTCATCTGTTGTGCTGTACACAACAATAGCAGCCTGAGCTCCACGGTAGTACATTGGAGCTAAACTGTGGTATCTCTCCTGTCCTGCAGTATCCCATATCTCAAACCTCACTGATGTATCACCCAGATGTACTGTCTGTGTAAGAAAGGCAGCTAAAAATAAAAAAAGGAGAAATATGAGGGTCTGCTGGGATTAAAGCCACTGATGAAAAAATCAAATGTTCCACAAAGAATCTTTCATGCCAGCATATATGATTACCATGTTCAAAATGCTGATAAAGGGTTGCTCTGACCCTAGGTAACTAGTAATAGTTCACACTAAATCTGCCCCCGCTTCTATTTTATCCGTCAAGGGTATAAAATTCTTATAAAAATTCCACTGCGTTAAGGGAAACTATTATTTATTGTATGAACTGAAATTTTATATTTTTTGTAAACTATATCACTCACACTGTTCAAGTAACTTAGGCATCTTATCATAAATATGATCAAAAGAATCAACATTGTGTGTGAACTCATTCTATCACGATACTCTTTACATAATACTCTCACGAAGTGCATTCTGGAAAAAATATCAAACCCGTCTGTTGTTCTAGTTTGATACTGAAACAAATAATTTGTCTTGATATACGAGGAATCTACGAGCAAACGTACCTCGAAAGCAGAACAGAAGGCGAGATTTATTTTCCGAGATCCGAAACAGAAGTATCGCGTTACAGTTACAAGCTTTTTGTCCTCATTGAAAACGCCGCAAAACATTTACTTTTACATTTGAATCCCTGCCAGTCAACCAAGCCGTCACATGGGCTCTACGCCACGTAGGATTACTCAGTAAAAATAAGTGATCCAAATAAACGTTATCTTTTTACGTGTGGTGTTTGGGTCGAGTCTGTCGACCCCGTTGCTGATTCGTGTCCGACAAATCAACTTATGTACCAAACAGTTCAATCTGGTACTGCTGAATAACCTTTGAATTCAAGATATGAAGAAATCACTGTGATGACAGACACCACCCCTAAAATATATTTTGGCAAGATCCTCTCCTCCTCGTGCAGCAAATAAAACTGATAAAATCTCCTCCTCGTGTTGCAAGAATTACCCATGTAGCATTGCCTTGCGAGCTGACTGAAAAATTAACCGGAACCACCATGCGCGCCTAGTTTCATCAAATCGGGATTGATTCGCATACTAAACCAATATTTCACACATTCTTTATACGTATATGCGGGGGAGACTATAATGCCTCCTCGGGTTTTGGCCTCTGGGCCAAAACTCTGTGGGGGCAATTATAAAATTCAGATACAGCTGACCGCTGGAGGATAAAAAAATTCCAGATGTTAAATTATGTTGGCTTGTATTGTATGCAAATTGAAGGTGATAAAGTGGTTGTTTCACTTTGGGTGGATACTTGTCTGCAATATTAACCCATTTGAAAGAAAACTTCTCACCTTCAAGTGTGCCCGGAGATATTGCTTTGTCCTTCACAAATCTTGCAAGCAATGCTGACTTACCTACATTTAATTCTCCTGTTGATGAAATAAACTTTGTCAATTACATGTATCATAAATGACCATTGTGAAAAAGTCTATCTAGCATAACTAGTAGATTTTCATTTGGGCAAGTGGATTCAATAGAAGTATAGTGTTCACAAAAACATTCTTCAATCATCTATAGCTTTGTATTTATTTCCAGAAGCATAATGCACTTCTGCTGAACTTTAAACATTTGTGTTTTCAAAATTATAAATTCATACCAATGAAATGAAAGCTACACTGAACAGGCATACAAGTGCATCTCTCACCTAGAATGACCAGTTTAAGATTTACAAAATCAAGCCACTTCTCGCCCATGGCGTGTCAGACTCCTCTTCGACCAGCCGGTGTATGAATGAATATATTGGAACTGCTACCTTAAGTCACTTGCATAATTTCCTTAAAAAAAACACTTTGTTTAAGCTTGACAATGACATCAAATGGTACATGTAAATTATGGCCAACAAGGTTGCCTCCAGCCTTGCTGTCATTCAGAGGCCGGGTTACTGAGCAGACAACAATAAAATGGGCTAACTCAAGAAAATATGTATGGGCAATCACACGGGACAGGTGAAAATTATTAGGAAATGATTTCACTCATTTTTGACAAAATTCTAAAAATTTTTCAAGCCTTTAGGTGAGGAAAATTATTAGAAATTTGATAAAACAGAAGTGAATTATTTCTTTTCTTTCAAAAAGCATTTCAATGTCATGGGTGAGAAATTCTCCTTCTAAATAGTCATGGGTTTTTGACCTGTCACTCCAAATGTTGCCATAACAATTTTGTGATTTCACATGTGAAGTAATAATGCACCTATCAGTGTTAAGCCACTGGGGAGGAAGGCCAGAGGCAGGAGGCCGGCAAAGGAGGGGGATCACCTATTGATTACTTTAATTATCTTATAGATTTATTTTCTTCGGAGATATTAGCAATTTTGCTATCAACAAATTCAAAGTTAAATAAAGTCTTTGATTGATTGATTGATTGATTTGACGTAATAAGTCTGCCTGTGGTTGGGACTTTTGATCATTTATCGAGTCCTGGGGGTCGGAACTTTTGACTTCAACTGCTAGTAGACTAGGCCCTGCCAACGCCATCTTAGATGACCGAGAATGACTGGAATCAAGTTCTGCCATTTTGAAAAATAATCAGAAGTCGCAAGCAGACAAGACAAACGTTAACTGAGCCATGAGCGAAGGGAAGGTGAGTGAATCTGCTTTATTTATTAATATTAAAGGTCATCAAAGTTTCCCATCTAGCTTGAGATGTACTTCAACAGAAGTTTTGTCTCTAATGTATTCTGGTGCATATTTTTACATAAGCTTATGTTTGAATATTGATGAGCTTTCTTTTCTTCTTGCTAATTGTGCATGTGTTTGAATGACTCCTTAAGCTAATTATTTGTCTTTATTCATATTTATAATCTAGGTTCTTGTTCAGTACGGCAAAAGCCATAGGGCTTTAGTACTGGTGGAGAAAGCTTTTGTGGAAACAATAAAGAAGGAGTTTGAAATAGATGACAAAATAATTGTCCAAAAGTTTGATCATGAGTGGGAAGAGTATATTGTCATTGTGTAATTCCAGAAAATATCCATCCCTCCCCTATGGAAGGGATTGTTTCCAAGATCCCCCCACCCCTATAGAAATTCCAATTAAGCTTCATACATTTCTTTAAATTCTTTGGCCTTTCGGAACCCCCCACCCCCCAGGAAATTCTAATCCCTTCTGTGGGGGGAGTATGGATATTTTCTGGAACTGCACATTAACAGTATGACTGAGGTGGAAGATCGAGATAGAGATGGAGAAATGTGCATTCTTTTAAGCAACACTAATATCCCTAGGATGGAGAATTTGCACTCTTTCGACCATGGTTAATTTCCCTGGGGTCAGGCATTTGAACTGAAAAGATGATCGGAGTTCAAATCCCCCACCTTTGCCAGGCCTCCCCCCCCAGCAGCTTAACATTGATAGGTGCATAAATTAATGCTGAAATTCCACACCTGAATTATAGATTAATTTGTCTAGCACTTCATCATCCATGATATTGCAGCTTTAATCCGAAAAAAAGTTGTGATGTAAATTTTCATGTAAACTTACGCAAAACGGCATAGTAAATCGAACGTTTGGAAATCGAACTCAATCGAACTTAATCCGTGGATTGATAGCTAACCTGAGTATCAGGCCTTTCTTAGCAAGAGGGTAGGGGTAGGGAGGAATTGAAGAGAAAGGCCTGACACAAACGTTTTTATTGGCTCATGTCGTACGTCCAGATTCTGGACATTGCGCTGATTGGATAATTTACAAAGCACCCTGACATCTCACCACCGAAAATAAAAATTTCATACTGGCGTATTCTGTGAACTGATCTCGACGAGAACGAAAACTTTGCTAGATAATTATTTCTATGTGATCATGGAAAGCGACGACTTCAAGACGGCTCTTGAAGTCGCTCTACAGTTCTTTCCTGGGATTAAACTAAAAAGAGAGAACAGAAATTGTGCCTCAAAAGCCTGCTTGTCTTCCTCCTCAGAATTTTGTCGGCTCGGGATATCAGACTGGTTATTTCATCATTCAGCTCTGAGTATTGGTCAGAAAACAGAGCTCTCTTCGTTCAGTGAGGGTCTTCGTTGAGTTCCTTCAGCTTCATTTTCACAAGTGCTGCTTGCCTTTGGAGTTACTTCAGTTGCGAGATCGCTAGCCTCGAATAGGAATAAAACTACTTGCTGTTGAAGGTGTCGAAGGTGTTTGTGGCCGGGAGCGCTTGAAGCTATAAGTCTTTCGCCTCGTCGAGTGCCCTACCACCCACCAATGCCTCCCGTAACTCAGTGAACATTCTGTAGCAATTCATTATTTTCCTAGTGCATGTTTTGCAAAGTACAGTCCTTTTGCCATCTTCACAATCTTGAATGACAACAATTCTCATCTCAAGCAATAATTCCACAAGAGTTATAGGTTTTCACACTTAAGGTTAGAAACCTTTGTTAAAAGTTTCAGCAAACAGCGGCACTGTGGCGACACACTTTCCATACTCTGTGTGAAAATTTTCGAGGCAAATTGTGCAAATATTCTCGGAAACCCGCACGAAATTAAAAACAACCGCCGTTGCACGCAAAATTTATGCAAAGTAGACATGACAGCCGGAAATAATTCTGATTGGCTAATACGTACACTGACGCTTGTCACGCTATGAGGAGGTGGAAGACTGCAATAAAGACCCTTGTGTCAGGCTTTTCTTTGCCGGGTGCTTCCTTCTCCTTTCCCGAGAGAAACAAAAGCCAGATACTCAGGTTAATTGATAGCCTGCGTCGCTGACAGACACCACTATAGTCTGCAACGCAGGCTATTGAGTGGGTTCGATTCGATTGGATTAAGTCACAAATTTCAACTTCAATTTTCCGCACAAAAGGAAGCTGCTTAGAACTTGCCTAAGTAAGGTTCGCCTTGTGGAATAAACAACAGGCAAAACGCATTCAGTTGATTCCGATGTGCACAATATCGCGCGATAGTTGACTCGGGCTGCGCCCTCGTCAACTATCACGCGATAGAAAGTTTAGATCAAAATAAGCTCAATTTAAGTTCGTTATTAAACACTACGTCTACGTAAAACATCTTTTACCTTACGAAATGCTTTAACACGGCAACATGCCATTTAGGCATGCCATTTCTGGCAAGCGAGACCGTCGAAAAACATGTCCGTACTATTTGCCAGGTAGCCAGGCCAGTGTCGCCTTTTTCCTCACACCAGGCTCATTCTCGACCCTAGAGCTATGCCAAACAGACCGGTATTTTCGGTATTTTGTTGAAAAATTAAGCAGAAGGCAATAATAAAAGCTTTAGTTCGTGTACACCTCCTCAACAGTTAAAATTGCCGGGATAATCCGCTAGGAAATATTTATTTGATTTTAAAGAGTTCACATGATTAATTAAAAGTCATTCAGCCGTTGCGTGCAAACGTCAAACATGTCTCGGTTATATGTAAATTTGGAATTTGTCACGAAATAACATCTGGTTCTTCCCTCGGCGGATTCTCTCAGTTGTTAAACATCTTTATTCATTGGAAATAGCTTTATATTGCCATAAAGAGCTAAGAAGAAATATTCTGGACTTTTGAAGTGGTTTTAAAACTAAAAACCTCCGAAAACTGCACATTTTATGCACTAGTCAATTGAAACCCCCATCCCCCCCCCCCGGACCCGGGACAGATAGGGGGGGGTATCCGGACAATTCGCCCCCTGGACTATTCGCCCCGGACAACTCGCCCCCGATCTTCAAACAACTAACCCCTCGTTCTTTTATCCATTACCGAGCCAAAAGAGACCTTAAATGTATGAAACCAAGACTAAACGCCATAGAAATTATTCTTCGTTCTCTTATCCACTCCAAAACAAATTATTCTTCGTTCTTTTATCCACTACCGAGTCTGAAGTTCGGGGGCGAGTTGTCTGGGGCGAATTGTCCAGGGGGCGAGTTGTCTGGCATTCATAGGGGGATAATAGGGGCATAAAAGCACTTGTGATCAGAGATCTGTCCCCCCGGGGGTGGTGGATAAGATGTGTTTTGCTTTTTTATATGTTTCCACGTCGGGGAATCAGGGAGATTCAACTGCGGTTGAAAAAGAAACTACTGGTACCAGTAGTAGATGTTCATTGGAATTGAAAATTAAACGAGACTTACCTGTAAGTTGAAGTTTGATCATAATTCTGCCAAATCATTGATAGTACAGTAGGGTTAACATGAGATGCGCACGCACCGCCGTAGGTCAGTCTTAAAAGCATTTTGTGGTCACCTCAGCCCAGCCCAAGCGGAAATGAACTGCCTAATTGAATGTACTGAGGCGACAGAGACAACCAAAAAGGAAGAAGGGTGGGTAAGTATGGGTGCTATGGGCATGTTAACCCTACTGTACTATCAATGATTTGGCAGAATTATAATCAAACTTCAACTTACAGGTAAGTCTCGTTTAATTTTCAATTCTACCAAATCATTACGTACATCCGGGTTCCCATGAGATTTCAACGCGGTGAGCACAAAATAACAGGCACCCACAAAAGCTGGAGAAAGTCCAGACACTTTAATAGTACAAAAATTGAGAACAGCCAAACTCATCTGGTTAGTAACAGCAACTGGCTTATTATAAAATTTCCGAAAGGTGGACTCCTCAGTCCAACCAGCAGTGGCTAGAATTACATCAGTAGAGACAGACAAAAGGGCCTTACTAATTGAAGCGCACCTAGTGCTATGACCAGAAAATTTTCCTGTATCAATGCCTGCCTGTCCTAATACAATCTTAATCCAACGCCCAATAGTGGACGAGGTCACTGCTGTATGCGGCTTAATGAATGAAACAAGCAATTTTGTAGAATTCCTCAGTTTCTCAGTGGTCATGATGTAGTAGCTCAGTGTTTCATAAACACAAAGTTCCTGCACAGGATACTTGTAAAGGCAAACATTACCAAAGACTTTGCCAGGTTTATCCTGCTTAAGGTGTTCCGTCAAGGCAAAATTGAAACACTTTTCATTCTTCTGCATATATTGCTCTGATATGTCTAAAAAAGTCAGGGTCTGACATCTCTGCCCAGTAGTCAAGGCAATCAACATGACTAATTTCAGAGGGAGTTCTTTCAAACTGATCTCATCAAGGGCCCAAAACAAACTTAGGTAATCCAGGACAGTATCCACAGACCAAATGTTATTGTATTTTGGCACAGGCTTGATCTTGTTAAAAACACCCTTTAGGTAGCGGCAAGCAAGGAAGTGCTTCCCCACTGATGTATGATCCTGAACATCCCTGACATTAATGTCAATGTTAGAGACTGCGGAACGAGCTGTATTCAGAGCAGAGTAACTTAAGCCTTTCTTGAAGAGACTGTGCAGGAAGGACAGAACAGATCTCACAGAGGGATGCAGTGGATCATGTGACCCTTCACCACAAAACTGTAACCACTTGTTGATATACACTTTGTACTGTTTGTGTGTACTGTCCCTCTAGGACTGCATGATGACTTCAACAATGTCTGGCAAAATCTCTGAGTCTTGCAAGGATTGCCTGATAATTTGCATACCAGCAACTCCAGTCTTTGATAAAGTGGATGAGGACTGTCCAGAGTTGGATGAATAGATTCTGAGCTGAAGCCTTCAGAATACGAGGCATGTCTATCAGCAAGTTGAGTACAACCGTGAAAAAGGGTTGAGTTGTCCACCGAGGAATAACAAGAATTCCCGATGCTTGATCGTGAATTACCTTCTGCACACATCTAGAGATAAGACAGAAAGGTGGAAATGCATAAAAGAAAAATTGTGACCACTCGATGCTAAATTTTGCATTTGGCTGTGGTCTCCATGAGACAAAGGTCTCTACTTGAGCATTAAGTCTACTGGCAAAAGATCAATATCTGGCTTGCCAAAAAGAGATACAATCCTCTGGAATTTAGGCTTTGAAAGCATCCACTCAAGATTCAAGTTTAAATTCCGAGATAGCTGATCTGCATCTACATTGCTAGATCCTGGAATATGGGCTGCAGACAACCAAATGTTTCTTTCTCTAGCCCAGTCCCAAATATCTTTAGTAATAGAGTTGCATTCTGCAGACTTACAACCTCCCATGGAATTAATATAAGAGACTGTGGTGGTGTTATCAGACATAACCCTGACATGAATGTTACTCCTGTTAGCAAAAAGGGATGCTAAAGCAAGTTTAACTGCTAACAGCTCTAAGTAATTTATGTGTCTTAGAGACTCAGACTTTGACCAGACACCACGTGTGTTGTTGCCATGGTCAATATGAGCACCCCAACCAGTTTGA
>JAHPZR010021760.1:20000-30000 GCA_019787425.1 Platygyra sinensis
AGCCCATATTCCAGGATCTAGCAATGTAGATGCAGATCAGCTATCTCGGAATTTAAACTTGAATCTTGAGTGGATGCTTTCAAAGCCTAAATTCCAGAGGATTGTATCTCTTTTTGGCAAGCCAGATATTGATCTTTTTGCCAGTAGACTTAATGCTCAAGTAGAGACCTTTGTCTCATGGAGACCACAGCCAAATGCAAAATTTAGCATCGAGTGGTCACAATTTTTCTTTTATGCATTTCCACCTTTCTGTCTTATCTCTAGATGTGTGCAGAAGGTAATTCACGATCAAGCATCGGGAATTCTTGTTATTCCTCGGTGGACAACTCAACCCTTTTTCACGGTTGTACTCAACTTGCTGATAGACATGCCTCGTATTCTGAAGGCTTCAGCTCAGAATCTATTCATCCAACTCTGGACAGTCCTCATCCACTTTATCAAAGACTGGAGTTGCTGGTATGCAAATTATCAGGCAATCCTTGCAAGACTCAGAGATTTTGCCAGACATTGTTGAAGTCATCATGCAGTCCTAGAGGGACAGTACACACAAACAGTACAAAGTGTATATCAACAAGTGGTTACAGTTTTGTGGTGAAGGGTCACATGATCCACTGCATCCCTCTGTGAGATCTGTTCTGTCCTTCCTGCACAGTCTCTTCAAGAAAGGCTTAAGTTACTCTGCTCTGAATACAGCTCGTTCCGCAGTCTCTAACATTGACATTAATGTCAGGGATGTTCAGGATCATACATCAGTGGGGAAGCACTTCCTTGCTTGCCGCTACCTAAAGGGTGTTTTTAACAAGATCAAGCCTGTGCCAAAATACAATAACATTTGGTCTGTGGATACTGTCCTGGATTACCTAAGTTTGTTTTGGGCCCTTGATGAGATCAGTTTGAAAGAACTCCCTCTGAAATTAGTCATGTTGATTGCCTTGACTACTGGGCAGAGATGTCAGACCCTGACTTTTTTAGACATATCAGAGCAATATATGCAGAAGAATGAAAAGTGTTTCAATTTTGCCTTGACGGAACACCTTAAGCAGGATAAACCTGGCAAAGTCTTTGGTAATGTTTGCCTTTACAAGTATCCTGTGCAGGAACTTTGTGTTTATGAAACACTGAGCTACTACATCATGACCACTGAGAAACTGAGGAATTCTACAAAATTGCTTGTTTCATTCATTAAGCCGCATACAGCAGTGACCTCGTCCACTATTGGGCGTTGGATTAAGATTGTATTAGGACAGGCAGGCATTGATACAGGAAAATTTTCTGGTCATAGCACTAGGTGCGCTTCAATTAGTAAGGCCCTTTTGTCTGTCTCTACTGATGTAATTCTAGCCACTGCTGGTTGGACTGAGGAGTCCACCTTTCGGAAATTTTATAATAAGCCAGTTGCTGTTACTAACCAGATGAGTTTGGCTGTTCTCAATTTTTGTACTATTAAAGTGTCTGGACTTTCTCCAGCTTTTGTGGGTGCCTGTTATTTTGTGCTCACCGCGTTGAAATCTCATGGGAACCCGGATGTACGTAATGATTTGGTAGAATTGAAAATTAAACGAGACTTACCTGTAAGTTGAAGTTTGATTATAATTCTGCCAAATCATTGATAGTACAGTAGGGTTAACATGCCCATAGCACCCATACTTACCCACCCTTCTTCCTTTTTGGTTGTCTCTGTCGCCTCAGTACATTCAATTAGGCAGTTCATTTCCGCTTGGGCTGGGCTGAGGTGACCACAAAATGCTTTTAAGACTGACCTACGGCGGTGCGTGCGCATCTCATGTTAACCCTACTGTACTATCAATGATTTGGCAGAATTATGATCAAACTTCAACTTACAGGTAAGTCTCGTTTAATTTTCAATTCCAATGAACATCTACTACTGGTACCAGTAGTTTCTTTTTCAACCGCAGTTGAATCTCCCTGATTCCCCGACGTGGAAACATATAAAAAAGCAAAACACATCTTATCCACCACCCCCGGGGGGACAGATCTCTGATCACAAGTGCTTTTATGCCCCTATTATCCCCCTATGAATGCCAGACAACTCGCCCCCTGGACAATTCGCCCCAGACAACTCGCCCCCGAACTTCAGACTCGGTAGTGGATAAAAGAACGAAGAATAATTTGTTTTGGAGTGGATAAGAGAACGAAGAATAATTTCTATGGCGTTTAGTCTTGGTTTCATACATTTAAGGTCTCTTTTGGCTCGGTAATGGATAAAAGAACGAGGGGTTAGTTGTTTGAAGATCGGGGGCGAGTTGTCCGGGGCGAATAGTCCAGGGGGCGAATTGTCCGGATACCCCCCCCTATCTGTCCCGGGTCCGGGGGGGGGGATGGGGGTTTCAATTGACTAGTGCATAAAATGTGCAGTTTTCGGAGGTTTTTAGTTTTAAAACCACTTCAAAAGTCCAGAATATTTCTTCTTAGCTCTTTATGGCAATATAAAGCTATTTCCAATGAATAAAGATGTTTAACAACTGAGAGAATCCGCCGAGGGAAGAACCAGATGTTATTTCGTGACAAATTCCAAATTTACATATAACCGAGACATGTTTGACGTTTGCACGCAACGGCTGAATGACTTTTAATTAATCATGTGAACTCTTTAAAATCAAATAAATATTTCCTAGCGGATTATCCCGGCAATTTTAACTGTTGAGGAGGTGTACACGAACTAAAGCTTTTATTATTGCCTTCTGCTTAATTTTTCAACAAAATACCGAAAATACCGGTCTGTTTGGCATAGCTCTAGGGTCGAGAATGAGCCTGGTGTGAGGAAAAAGGCGACACTGGCCTGGCTACCTGGCAAATAGTACGGACATGTTTTTCGACGGTCTCGCTTGCCAGAAATGGCATGCCTAAATGGCATGTTGCCGTGTTAAAGCATTTCGTAAGGTAAAAGATGTTTTACGTAGACGTAGTGTTTAATAACGAACTTAAATTGAGCTTATTTTGATCTAAACTTTCTATCGCGTGATAGTTGACGAGGGCGCAGCCCGAGTCAACTATCGCGCGATATTGTGCACATCGGAATCAACTGAATGCGTTTTGCCTGTTGTTTATTCCACAAGGCGAACCTTACTTAGGCAAGTTCTAAGCAGCTTCCTTTTGTGCGGAAAATTGAAGTTGAAATTTGTGACTTAATCCAATCGAATCGAACCCACTCAATAGCCTGCGTTGCAGACTATAGTGGTGTCTGTCAGCGACGCAGGCTATCAATTAACCTGAGTATCTGGCTTTTGTTTCTCTCGGGAAAGGAGAAGGAAGCACCCGGCAAAGAAAAGCCTGACACAAGGGTCTTTATTGCAGTCTTCCACCTCCTCATAGCGTGACAAGCGTCAGTGTACGTATTAGCCAATCAGAATTATTTCCGGCTGTCATGTCTACTTTGCATAAATTTTGCGTGCAACGGCGGTTGTTTTTAATTTCGTGCGGGTTTCCGAGAATATTTGCACAATTTGCCTCGAAAATTTTCACACAGAGTATGGAAAGTGTGTCGCCACAGTGCCGCTGTTTGCTGAAACTTTTAACAAAGGTTTCTAACCTTAAGTGTGAAAACCTATAACTCTTGTGGAATTATTGCTTGAGATGAGAATTGTTGTCATTCAAGATTGTGAAGATGGCAAAAGGACTGTACTTTGCAAAACATGCACTAGGAAAATAATGAATTGCTACAGAATGTTCACTGAGTTACGGGAGGCATTGGTGGGTGGTAGGGCACTCGACGAGGCGAAAGACTTATAGCTTCAAGCGCTCCCGGCCACAAACACCTTCGACACCTTCAACAGCAAGTAGTTTTATTCCTATTCGAGGCTAGCGATCTCGCAACTGAAGTAACTCCAAAGGCAAGCAGCACTTGTGAAAATGAAGCTGAAGGAACTCAACGAAGACCCTCACTGAACGAAGAGAGCTCTGTTTTCTGACCAATACTCAGAGCTGAATGATGAAATAACCAGTCTGATATCCCGAGCCGACAAAATTCTGAGGAGGAAGACAAGCAGGCTTTTGAGGCACAATTTCTGTTCTCTCTTTTTAGTTTAATCCCAGGAAAGAACTGTAGAGCGACTTCAAGAGCCGTCTTGAAGTCGTCGCTTTCCATGATCACATAGAAATAATTATCTAGCAAAGTTTTCGTTCTCGTCGAGATCAGTTCACAGAATACGCCAGTATGAAATTTTTATTTTCGGTGGTGAGATGTCAGGGTGCTTTGTAAATTATCCAATCAGCGCAATGTCCAGAATCTGGACGTACGACATGAGCCAATAAAAACGTTTGTGTCAGGCCTTTCTCTTCAATTCCTCCCTACCCCTACCCTCTTGCTAAGAAAGGCCTGATACTCAGGTTAGCTATCAATCCACGGATTAAGTTCGATTGAGTTCGATTTCCAAACGTTCGATTTACTATGCCGTTTTGCGTAAGTTTACATGAAAATTTACATCACAACTTTTTTTCGGATTAAAGCTGCAATATCATGGATGATGAAGTGCTAGACAAATTAATCTATAATTCAGGTGTGGAATTTCAGCATTAATTTATGCACCTATCAATGTTAAGCTGCTGGGGGGGGAGGCCTGGCAAAGGTGGGGGATTTGAACTCCGATCATCTTTTCAGTTCAAATGCCTGACCCCAGGGAAATTAACCATGGTCGAAAGAGTGCAAATTCTCCATCCTAGGGATATTAGTGTTGCTTAAAAGAATGCACATTTCTCCATCTCTATCTCGATCTTCCACCTCAGTCATACTGTTAATGTGCAGTTCCAGAAAATATCCATACTCCCCCCACAGAAGGGATTAGAATTTCCTGGGGGGTGGGGGGTTCCGAAAGGCCAAAGAATTTAAAGAAATGTATGAAGCTTAATTGGAATTTCTATAGGGGTGGGGGGATCTTGGAAACAATCCCTTCCATAGGGGAGGGATGGATATTTTCTGGAATTACACAATGACAATATACTCTTCCCACTCATGATCAAACTTTTGGACAATTATTTTGTCATCTATTTCAAACTCCTTCTTTATTGTTTCCACAAAAGCTTTCTCCACCAGTACTAAAGCCCTATGGCTTTTGCCGTACTGAACAAGAACCTAGATTATAAATATGAATAAAGACAAATAATTAGCTTAAGGAGTCATTCAAACACATGCACAATTAGCAAGAAGAAAAGAAAGCTCATCAATATTCAAACATAAGCTTATGTAAAAATATGCACCAGAATACATTAGAGACAAAACTTCTGTTGAAGTACATCTCAAGCTAGATGGGAAACTTTGATGACCTTTAATATTAATAAATAAAGCAGATTCACTCACCTTCCCTTCGCTCATGGCTCAGTTAACGTTTGTCTTGTCTGCTTGCGACTTCTGATTATTTTTCAAAATGGCAGAACTTGATTCCAGTCATTCTCGGTCATCTAAGATGGCGTTGGCAGGGCCTAGTCTACTAGCAGTTGAAGTCAAAAGTTCCGACCCCCAGGACTCGATAAATGATCAAAAGTCCCAACCACAGGCAGACTTATTACGTCAAATCAATCAATCAATCAATCAAAGACTTTATTTAACTTTGAATTTGTTGATAGCAAAATTGCTAATATCTCCGAAGAAAATAAATCTATAAGATAATTAAAGTAATCAATAGGTGATCCCCCTCCTTTGCCGGCCTCCTGCCTCTGGCCTTCCTCCCCAGTGGCTTAACACTGATAGGTGCATTATTACTTCACATGTGAAATCACAAAATTGTTATGGCAACATTTGGAGTGACAGGTCAAAAACCCATGACTATTTAGAAGGAGAATTTCTCACCCATGACATTGAAATGCTTTTTGAAAGAAAAGAAATAATTCACTTCTGTTTTATCAAATTTCTAATAATTTTCCTCACCTAAAGGCTTGAAAAATTTTTAGAATTTTGTCAAAAATGAGTGAAATCATTTCCTAATAATTTTCACCTGTCCCGTGTGATTGCCCATACATATTTTCTTGAGTTAGCCCATTTTATTGTTGTCTGCTCAGTAACCCGGCCTCTGAATGACAGCAAGGCTGGAGGCAACCTTGTTGGCCATAATTTACATGTACCATTTGATGTCATTGTCAAGCTTAAACAAAGTGTTTTTTTTAAGGAAATTATGCAAGTGACTTAAGGTAGCAGTTCCAATATATTCATTCATACACCGGCTGGTCGAAGAGGAGTCTGACACGCCATGGGCGAGAAGTGGCTTGATTTTGTAAATCTTAAACTGGTCATTCTAGGTGAGAGATGCACTTGTATGCCTGTTCAGTGTAGCTTTCATTTCATTGGTATGAATTTATAATTTTGAAAACACAAATGTTTAAAGTTCAGCAGAAGTGCATTATGCTTCTGGAAATAAATACAAAGCTATAGATGATTGAAGAATGTTTTTGTGAACACTATACTTCTATTGAATCCACTTGCCCAAATGAAAATCTACTAGTTATGCTAGATAGACTTTTTCACAATGGTCATTTATGATACATGTAATTGACAAAGTTTATTTCATCAACAGGAGAATTAAATGTAGGTAAGTCAGCATTGCTTGCAAGATTTGTGAAGGACAAAGCAATATCTCCGGGCACACTTGAAGGTGAGAAGTTTTCTTTCAAATGGGTTAATATTGCAGACAAGTATCCACCCAAAGTGAAACAACCACTTTATCACCTTCAATTTGCATACAATACAAGCCAACATAATTTAACATCTGGAATTTTTTTATCCTCCAGCGGTCAGCTGTATCTGAATTTTATAATTGCCCCCACAGAGTTTTGGCCCAGAGGCCAAAACCCGAGGAGGCATTATAGTCTCCCCCGCATATACGTATAAAGAATGTGTGAAATATTGGTTTAGTATGCGAATCAATCCCGATTTGATGAAACTAGGCGCGCATGGTGGTTCCGGTTAATTTTTCAGTCAGCTCGCAAGGCAATGCTACATGGGTAATTCTTGCAACACGAGGAGGAGATTTTATCAGTTTTATTTGCTGCACGAGGAGGAGAGGATCTTGCCAAAATATATTTTAGGGGTGGTGTCTGTCATCACAGTGATTTCTTCATATCTTGAATTCAAAGGTTATTCAGCAGTACCAGATTGAACTGTTTGGTACATAAGTTGATTTGTCGGACACGAATCAGCAACGGGGTCGACAGACTCGACCCAAACACCACACGTAAAAAGATAACGTTTATTTGGATCACTTATTTTTACTGAGTAATCCTACGTGGCGTAGAGCCCATGTGACGGCTTGGTTGACTGGCAGGGATTCAAATGTAAAAGTAAATGTTTTGCGGCGTTTTCAATGAGGACAAAAAGCTTGTAACTGTAACGCGATACTTCTGTTTCGGATCTCGGAAAATAAATCTCGCCTTCTGTTCTGCTTTCGAGGTACGTTTGCTCGTAGATTCCTCGTATATCAAGACAAATTATTTGTTTCAGTATCAAACTAGAACAACAGACGGGTTTGATATTTTTTCCAGAATGCACTTCGTGAGAGTATTATGTAAAGAGTATCGTGATAGAATGAGTTCACACACAATGTTGATTCTTTTGATCATATTTATGATAAGATGCCTAAGTTACTTGAACAGTGTGAGTGATATAGTTTTACAAAAAATATAAAATTTCAGTTCATACAATAAATAATAGTTTCCCTTAACGCAGTGGAATTTTTATAAGAATTTTATACCCTTGACGGATAAAATAGAAGCGGGGGCAGATTTAGTGTGAACTATTACTAGTTACCTAGGGTCAGAGCAACCCTTTATCAGCATTTTGAACATGGTAATCATATATGCTGGCATGAAAGATTCTTTGTGGAACATTTGATTTTTTCATCAGTGGCTTTAATCCCAGCAGACCCTCATATTTCTCCTTTTTTTATTTTTAGCTGCCTTTCTTACACAGACAGTACATCTGGGTGATACATCAGTGAGGTTTGAGATATGGGATACTGCAGGACAGGAGAGATACCACAGTTTAGCTCCAATGTACTACCGTGGAGCTCAGGCTGCTATTGTTGTGTACAGCACAACAGATGAAACTTCATTTGATAGAGCAAAACAATGGATTGCAGAACTTTGGTTAAGGGGTGGTCCGGTTATGGTCATAGCTCTAGCAGGAAATACGGCTGCAGATCCTTCAAGCAAGAGGGTGGTAAAATTTAAGGTAATTATACAGCGTTAGCTAACTTGTAGATTTCTTGTTACTCAGCAATGATAAACATAACCAGGGCATGCAGGGAAAAAAAGTAGGTCCAAGTACCAGGGGCAAGTAAATTTTGGTATTGGGAAGGAAGTTTGGTGGTCTAGTGGGCAAGTGAAATTTGTCTGAGCTGTAGTCTTGTTAGATGATAATTAAGGTATCAACAATATTGGAGAACAAGTAATATTTTAGTGGAGGTAACTGAAAACTTAAACGCACTAGCCAACTGGGCAACTGGATTTCAATTTTTTTTTCCAGTCCTGGTGACAATTAATATTTAGACTATCATGATCAGTTTGATATGAGTTTTCTAGAAGTGAATGATCAGAAAGCTACATACTAATTGAGTTTACAATGAGGCTCCTTTGTTCTGAAGAATATATTAAAAGTAAGCTGGATTGTTGTTGAGTGAGATGAATTGCATGTAATGAACTTTCACTCAGGGCACACTACATGTAACAGTTTTTCTTCTCAGTAAATCTTCAGAGATTAGTTTGCATGGTAATTGCCAGAAATGTCACTATAATCTGTTGTTTACCATTGCATGACTTCATGAAAGAGAACATCGTATAATGCCATGCATTGTCAGTATGAGTGCATGAGCTTAGAGAATGAAAAAGTCTGTTTAAAATCATTGAGGATTCAAAGATCAGGGGGAAATATAGACAGCAATTTGTTGACAGTGGACTGGCATGTCAAGTGAACTTGAAAATTAAAAAACCAAAGTATGTGTGAAAGGTTAGGTAAATTATATTTCCCCGGAGGGTTACTTACTTGAACCCCTCATAGACTGATATGAGCAATACTGATGCATATGTCGCCCGGGGACCAGTGTTGCTCATATCAGTCTATGAGGGGTTCAGAGAACCACATCTCCCCATCAGGTAAGTAACCCTCCGGGGAAATATAATTTCCCCTTCACCCCTCTCTGACTGATAGTCTCAATACTTGTGCAGTATGCCAAAGCAATACTGCCAAGCGAATAAGACAAGGCCAAGTAAAAAACATAGCAATTTAATAACACTGCATGAAGCTACATGTAGATGATATCTTCAGCTCCTACAACAATACAATACCTCCTGCAAAAAGGATAAGGCAAAATAACACAACCATAATGTACATGTATAATAACTTCTCAAATGAGGCTTGAAGTCCTACAACAGTACAAAGTCTCCTGTAAACTCTAAAACAAAGAGGTATTCTGCGATTTGATAATCTAACCATTAAGCACAACCCTTGCAAGGCATCAGCAGATGACTCTCTGTAATAGAACCACTCAAAGATCTGCACAGAAGCCCAGCCCACAGCTTCCAAGATAAGATCAGCCAACGGTCCTGCCACAGCAGCGGCTCAGGTAGACGCTCCCCTAGCTGAGTGGCCAGTGTAATTCAGTTCAATTCCAGCCATACGCAAGGCTCTTGACAGCCACCAAGAGACTGACTGACTTGAAATTGCCTTGTGTGGAGAAATAAATGACTCTAATAGTTCGGTGGATTTCCGTAATCCTTTTGTCCTCTCGACATAAGCAGTAAGACTACGAACAACACAAATCTTGGGATTCTCTGGGAATGCATGTGATGCATGTCTCATTTGTCCAATTAACGTGGACAGAGTCCTCCTTGAGCCACTCCCTTGAGCAAGGAGGTGATGGCAGGTGTCCACAATGAAGGTAAGTTTTAGTCGAGGGAGGAACAGGGTCATTGTTGTGGAGTCCAGGACAGCTGTGAGAAAGATCAGACGTTGGCAGGGAATGGGAGAGCACTTCTCCCTTTTCACCAGAAAGCCCAG